>JAVLUX010000049.1:1685000-1920877 GCA_032164185.1 Moxostoma hubbsi
ATCGTTGTTTTTATGCTAAAGCTGTGTTTTATAACTTAATTAAAGAAAGCAATCTTGGGAGCCAACACCTTCAAATTTTGATTGTAATTTTTACTGGAAATCTTTTGCTAGGTTTTTTCTTGTCCATATTTGATTATGCTCATATGTACGTATGTTTAACAACATATGAGTCAATCTCACAATTTCAGCATTAACAGCTATATCATATTTTTCTTTTAATGAATGTTTAGAACTTTTTTGCCTAATATATTTACAATTACTGATATCAAAGACTTGGTTTTGGGCTACATGCAATTCAGTTGTATTCTGAATAAGAAAATGTCAGGTTGCATTTAAATGAATAATAGAATTGCTGATTAAAATGCGCTGTGATTTATAATAAAGGATACAATGTTTTCTGAAAGTTGTCTGTCATATGTGGACCGTGCACAGAGAGATATATCTGTGAGAATCCATCCGTGAGAGAATCCATCTGTGTTCTGGTGCACTCACACAGATTTATGGGAAACCTTGTGTCTGTGTGGCCCATGGGAATGATTCTAACACTTCAGATGACAAGAGATCTGACAGTCAAAGGAGCAAAACACCATCTCTACTGATTCTCAAGAGCACGTTCATTTGAACTCTACACAGGTCGTGGAAGGGCTGGGATGAGGGAGGAAAGAAAGAATGATAGAGAGTGATGAAGAGCACAGAGAATGGAACTGGATGGCACTTTGGCAGCAGAGGCGTATTCCCAGGAAGATTACTTAAGCCTGAAACACACACACATTTATTTGTCTCCCAGCCTTTTTTCCCCAATTTTTTCACTTCTAACATCCTTTAAGCTGTTTTACATTTCTCTCTCTCTCTCTCTCTCTCTCTCTCTCTCTCTCTCTCTCTCTCTCTCTCTCTCTCTGTTTATCCATCTTTCTTTCAGCATCCTGCTTCTCACTTTTAATTAGTCTCTTTTCTCACACTTCACTAGTCTGCTGTGAGTACACAAATGTTCAACTCATAAAATGCTGGTTATGATGCCCACAGAACACTCATACACAAGCGCTTCCTCCATAGTTATGTTTGAAATAACATAGCTTACTATTTCTTAAGTATACAGAATGAATGCAAATTAATATACAATACAAAAGAATGCAAATTTTCCATATGCATGAAGTACCAAGATGACCTATAACACTTGGCAAAATGTTCAGTATGCAACAGAGCACATTGTGTGGAATACTATGTTGAATACTGCCTAATGATAGGCAGACAGGCAATGATAAACATTTCAAGTAATATTATGCAATGCAGATTATGTTTCTATCCAAGTTGTTAAATTATTTAATGCAAAATATCGGCATATTGCAAAAACAACTTGTGAGTAAAGCAGCGTTTCGTTTTTGAGGAAATTTGTTAAAAAATAGAAATAAAAATGGACCCTCTGTGGCTTTTTTGTTAAATCCAATACATTTCTTGTGGTTTAGAGCACAAGAAGTCTGGGATCAAAACATGTCAGTTTTGGAAGGAAATAGTAGCCAGTAATTTTGATGACAATATATGCGCATGTCTACTTACCGAATAAAAAATGTATCTACCTAGAGCATATATGTTTATTTTGGAAACTTTATTCACATCTTGGTGTTTCCATCCAGTCTTTTTAGGCAATATCCCCAAAATTTGAATAATAATATGTGGATGAAATCCCAGCTATTGTTGTCACATGACCTCATCATGTTGCATCAGTGAGTGCCGACAAGTTATCAGAAAAAAATATCCAATAATGGCAGTCTGATCAAATAATGAATCAAGAATCAAAAGTGGATAATATAATTTCTGGCTCATTCATCACACTGGAAATGGAAGGTCAAGTCGAACGCTTTCCATTGTGGCACACTGTGTAGTATGCAGTAAGAAGTATGCTAATATTCCATTTGAAACATAGCCCATCACTTCATATATTTTTCCTCTTAACTCACACACTGTTTGTAATAGCAAACGAATGTTCAGTATAATAAATACTGTATAGCACCCCCACATTCAAAACAAATGAAGCCTCATTAGTCTTTATAGCTGTTTCAAATTGCTTCTGTGAAGAGACATACACAGTGTGCTCCATTTCCCCTGGAGATACTTTACAATGATCCTGGCCTAGAACATCAACCCCCCACCCTCACCCCCCCCCCCCCCCCCCCCCATTACACCCGCCTTCACGGCTAACCTTTGACCTCCAGCATAGATATGACACGGGGGGGGGGGGGGGGGAAGTGTCTCTATTTCACACAGAATGCTCCATCCATCCACAAATCAACATATGAAACAGACTGCAAAAATGGACTTCATCATCAAGTATAACTCAGTCTTGTTTTTGTGACTGGATTCTGGGTTTAGAGGTTTAGATCAAATAATACACCTCTAGAGATATGACTCCATAAACACGTTTGTGTACATGCTATGCATCCATGCACACACACATAGGTACATGAACAAAATGAATGAGGGCTTATACTGAATGATTTGCCACTCAGGAGTCTTTTGAACTCCAACAGAATGAACATAATTGATTATCTGCATGAAAGCTCCTTCACATTTATTTTAAAATTACACATTAGTCAAGCATTCTTAGTAAAAAAAAAAAAAAAAAGGTGTGAAGCAGGATTGTTATTGGCATTTCCATCATAATTTATAACCAATCATAATGTATCTCAACAGGATCAAAAAAGAATCCTCTAACAATCAAATAAGATCATACTGGTTAAAGTGAAAATGCAATTTTTTTATTTCTTTCAGAATTTCCATTTTTCCAGTAGAATCTTGTTTTTTTTTGCTTTCCAGATTCTTATGTGATCCAATTAGGATAATTTAGGATTGATTCCATATTACAACACAAATTCCAAAGTAAATCCTGTCTACTCCTTGAGGATTTTTCATTAAAAAAAATAATAATTTCAAAAAATTTCAAACACACATCATACAGATAACATCAGTGAATCTAATGCATGAATGAATCTATGATTGGCACATTATGTGGAGCCACTTTGAAAACAGACATGCAGAAACTTACCTTTGCTGTCAACCTGGCAGATTCAAGAAAGGGTTCGTGTATTCTTCACTCTCTGCTCGGTTTCTCTCATGCACTTTGGTGAGATGTGACACGTTGGGAGTGCGCAGTGGGAAGAGATGCACGTTCAGCGTTCTGTTTGGATAATCCGGTGCTCCGAGCACATCTACAGTCACACTGAAGGAAGACTACCTCAGTGAGAGCACATAGGCTGTGTTTACACTCCGCCTGCTCCGCCTCACATCCCCCCTTACATCTTCACATTGACATCCACTTGCTCCATTCACTGCCAACAACACACTGTGTGGGCTATCTAAGATAGAACATGTAATTTAATTTCACATATATACAATATTACAGATTTCCCTTCCATGAACAGCCCCACTCCTCTTTTTTATTGTGCACTTGAAGTCTATATGAATTTCTAAGAATATTGTGTGTTTTTGCAATGTTTTTTGTCAAACCAGTGAAATTATCTTATAGGAACATTATTACTATATTGTTATTTTGAAATTATTTATGAAATTATAACAAATTGTAACAACATAAGACACAACACACATTTCACACAGTTTAGATGAGCATTTAGCTATGCAGACAGGAGCAAGGCATTACATATATATATATATAATTATTACATTTACCTTGAGCCTAGGAAGTAATACACTTTGCTTGCAATATACTCACTGAAAAAAAAAAGTTCTCCTCGTTTACATGACATTTGAAATTCTCTACTTTTGTTGTCAAACCGTCACATTGGATGAACCGGTAAGAACATGGGGTAAGGTGTGGTGGTAAATTGGCATAATGGGCAAAAATCTAACTGTGTCGATCGGGTTATTCATAAGCCGTTTATGGCATTTACGATGATAAAGGAACACGGTTTATTGAGTTTACATGACCGCACGCATTGTCTGCTTTGTTGCTGAGATAATGAGTTTCTTTTTATAACTGCAGGACAGAACTTAAACATAAGAAGAGAGGAGAGTGAGGATAAGTTTGAGCTCAGAGATTATATTAATCACTCCTACTTCATAAAGCTCCCAAATGTCACATGAAAACTGTTCTGTTAAAGATGCATTTAAGGCTCTAAATAATAAAGCTATAAACCTAGAAACGGGGGATGGACATGAACTACAATTATGCCATCTGTGAAAGTTCTATTCACAAAGTACAGTAGGTGTGTCTCAAGAGTTGCTGTATCAACATGATATAGGTATCCTAGACTATTTATGAAATAATTTAACAATTAAACAAAATATCAAGGAAATGGCATCTTTAAAATAACTTATTTTAGTCTTAGTCAAACATGGACAGTGGAGTAGAAAATTTGTATTTTTATATACTGTATGTATTAATAAAACTGAGCACTTTTGGGGCGGCTGTGGCTCAGGTGGTAGAGCGGGTTGACCACTAATCACAGGGTTGGCGGTTCATGACTCCACATGCCGATGTGTCCTTGGGGACTGAACCCTAAGTTGCTCCAAATGGCAGGCTAGTGCCTTGCATGGCAGCTCTGCTGTCATTGGTGTGTGTGAATGGGTGAATGAGTCAGTGTAAAGTGCTTTGAAAACCGCTAAAGTTGAAAAAGTGTTATATAAGTGCAGACCATTTACCATTTATTAGGGACACTATGGTCCTAATAAAGTTCCTTATGTGGTCTTCTACTGTTGTAGCCCATCCGTCTAACGGTTGTATGTATTGTGCATTCTGAAATGCTATGCTGCTCACCGTAATTGTACAGATTTGTTATCTGAGATACCGTAGCCTTTCTGTCAACTCCAACAATTCTCCGTTGACCTCTCTCATCAACAAGGCATTTCCGTTCGCAGAACTGTTGCTCACTGAATGTTTTTTGTTATTGGTAGCATTCGGAGTAAATTCTAGAGACTGTTGTGTGTGAACCAGGATATCGTCAGTTACAGAAATACTCAAACCAGCCCATCTGGCACCAACAATCATGCCACAGTCTAAATCACTGAGATCATATTTTTCCCCATTCTGATGGTTGATGTGAACATTAACTGAAGCTCCTGACACAAATCTGTTTTGCACTGATGCCACATGACTAGCTGATTCGATAAATCACAGGAATAAGTCTATATAATACATCTATAATACACTGTACATAAAATAGTTACACTCAGGACTCAAAAATGTCCCTATTGAAACCCATTAAAATGGCAATGTTTAATCCCAGTGTCATTAAAGCATATCATCACGAATGATATTACGCTTTCATTAATTTTTGCCCTGGATTCAAAATTCAAAATTTAGATTTTGAACCAGATGGCACAATTTTTCTAATGTTTAGCCTATGGAGCAAATACAAGCCTTTTTCCTATTTTCTATTTGCTATATTACAGAGCACTGCAGGACAACTGAATAAATGATGCAGCTAAAATTGTGTGGGTGTGTTGTTATGGATGTTAGAGTTTTTTTGTATGAGTGTATTGAGGAATGTGTGTGTGTGAGTGTGTGTGTGTGTGTGTGTGTGTGTGTGTGTGTGTGTGTGTGTGTGTGTGTGTGTGTGTGAGTGTTACTTCATCAGGAGAGTGTGTGTGTGAAAAACAATAGTTGCATTATGTAAACAAATTAGCATTTAAAGGGTTAAAATCTTGAAAATAAATGAATCTTTGACAGTTATGATCCTGACTGATGTTGGTTAAAAAAATTAACTAATTCAAAGTGGAAAATTCTATTAATATATAATATTATTATACCAGTTTTTTGGCACAGACATTTTTGTCCTCTAAGGACCTCTGAATAACTTATTTTTTAATTGTCACACAAGGGTTAATGAGCATGCACAGTAAAATATAATCATAGTTTGTGCTATTATTAATATGTCAAAAAGAACGCAAGTACAAGGTGCAAAAAAAATTTGAAATCTTTTAAAAATCTAGTGTTAAGTGTGTTTCAAGTTCATAGGAATTTCTGAATAACATTTTTATTATTTTTTTAATTAAAAATGTATTTAATTAATTGAGAAATGTCATGTAACGATCAAGTAAAAGCTATTAAAATACTTTCCTTGTACCTTGAATAGACCTGTGTACACAATTTAATCATTAATTTCAAAAAGGTTTTCAAACATATTTTTCATGTTAATTTCTATTTTCGTTTTTTTTACAAATATGATTTTTTTTTTATTCACAGATATCAAGAAGTTTTCTTAGCGTTTGACCTTGACTCCATTTGACCTGAAAAAATGTGCCTCTTCACAAAAAATTTCTAAATATCTGATATTTAAAAAAAAAACTTTACACATGGAGAGTTGTGCCACATCATGATTTTTACAGACTTTGCCAGAGCAACGCAAGTGAATCGGGATGGATTCAAAGAGTGTAAGAAATGACTACATGAACAGAAGCTGAGCTCCACATTACTTTGACCAGCTAAGCTGAGAATTGACACCAAGGGCTCTATTTTCATAAGTGCTCAAAGTGTAGCGTTATGTGGTACAAACATGTGCATTGTCTTATCCAATTTTCATCAGAATGCTAATTCTAAAGTCAATTTTCATGCAGACATGGGTGAGAGTGTTTGAAATCATAATTTCAAGCCCGATTACACGTCATATAGTGCCATCTAGCACTGTGCACACGCATCAAGCATTAGGAAGTGTAATCAAGCTTGAAATTATTAATAAATACAGTGAAAAAGGAGTTGTATTTTGGTCTGTTCTCATCCAAAACCAACTGGATCACGTCAGAAGACATTGATTAAACCACTGATGTCATATGGATTACTTTTATGCTGACTTAATCTCCTTTTTGGAGTTGTAAATACTTAATCACCATTCACTTGCTTTGTATGGACCTAGAGTGCTGAGATATTCTTCTAAAAATCTTTGTTTGAGTTGTTCAGAAGAAAGAAAGTCATACACATCTGTGATGTCATGAGGGTGTGTAAATGAGAGTATTTAAATTTTGGGGTGAACTATCCCTTTAAGATGGGTAAGGTTCCTCGTAAATGGCTTGTAAATGTTACTTGCCAAATATGGACCATGGCTATTGTGAGCGTGATGACTTTTTTGCACACAGGAGGTGTCCGTCCCACTATCCAACCTGGACTGTGGGAGTTAATGATTGGCAGTTCCTTTTGGACAAAATAAAGATACACAAATCTTCACATGCTTATTTAGCAGCCTGCAGAATATATGATATGTGGAAAAACAACCTTATTGTTGATGTACAACTGGACAGCGAATCCAAGTATCAGGTTCATTTTTGGACTCCTGTGCTCACAACAATCACTGATGTCACTCTGACTTTAGCCTCAGATAATCTAGCAATCAGTCCATAGAGAAAAGTGGGTGTCTTAAACAAGGGGACATTTTTGTCACTAATTGAGTTGTTGGTCCGATATGATCCCATTTTGCAAGAGTTATTGGATATAAAAAGCAACATAAATTATATAAACCCAACAATTCATAATCAATTGATTGCATTGTTATCAGGGAAATTTACCTTCACTGAGGGAGAATTACCTTAACCACATAACCAATCTATTTTAAGCAAATGTTATCGCTGAGTGCCAAAGTTATTTATGTGTCTGATTTAAAACAAGGATCACATAAACTAAAGTGAGGTGTTTAAATTCAACTTCTGAACTTCTAACATACTATTTGATAACAATGATCTTTCTTAACTGTAGTTATAGACCATTTCTTTAACTATAGTATATGACTTATCCATACAGTATATACATTATCCCCCTAAGAGCGCATCTAAGTGATGACTAGTTCTGCAAGCTCAGAGAAACCACAGACAAAAGACCGCCCTCTGGGAGTATATTTAAAATGGCAAGGAGCTGAAGATAGACTGGGTGGTTGACACTTACAAATGCAGCCTCAAGCTAGGGTCTGCCCAGGGACAGGGAGATGGACACGAGGTATAAAGGCTGCAGCTGTAATGGTACAAGGGGTGGAATAATATTGATCGGTTTAGCAAAAAAACAAAACAAAAAAAACTCATCACGTAACTTTCTGTAACTTAACTCAATCTGAATCAGCCAAGCTGAGCTCCATTTGTAATTTAGAATGCAGAGCTCATTATTAAATTAAACATCATAGCTCATACAGTCAAATGAAGGAGTTTGTATACTTTGGAAAGGATGACAGTGGACAGAGTAGTCTCCATGGCCACCCGAGAGCCCGCAAGGCAGGAGCCCCCACAAAGACACGCCACCTAAGTGAGATCTGTGAGTTTAATGATTTATTTGTTACGAGACTGATTCATTCATATGCAATACTGATATAAGAGTGACTGGAATAAAGACTTGATTTGATGTGGCTAGATTAAATATTTAAAACCAATGTTGTGGCATCAGGTACTTTTAATGTCCACCATAGTGTGTTGAGCCGAGATTTAGTTGAGCTCTTCTGCAAAGTCAGGAAATCGTGGGGAAAATTTAATTGTGGGAGACATTAAATATGGCTACCATGGCTCTGTTGTTTGAGGCATTGTAAAAACTATTCATCGTGATGGAGGTGGTTTCATTAAAGTGTGCTGAGTGCATGCATTTCTGCAATGTGGTCCCAATTTGTGACTAATTCTGGGTAGCTGTGTGTTCAGCTCCCATTCCCAACTTAACCACTGGGCTGAGAGCAGTAGTGTTGTCTAGGGCATACGCAGGCATACGCCATATGCCCACCTATCTTTCTTAGGATTTTACATATGCCCACCAAAAATAAGTGATGATACGTATGGCCGGCAGAACATGGGTCTTTCATAAATTCACAGTATGCCCACCTCTTCAGACACTACTACACCACTGAGTAAGAGTAAGTGCCTTCTAAATAGTTAAGTGTGATGAGGAGGAGGGTGTGGCCGGGCTGTACGGTCAGCACTAAATCAGATGATCAGTGGGAGAGAGAGATAAGAGACGCCAGTTCGAGAGAGAGACACGCACGTAGCCGCGTTGCATGTGTGTCTTTGTCCTGATGTTTTATGTTAATTTATATCATTAAATTTTATGTTGACTATCCAACCAGTTCCTGCCTCATCCTTGCCCATCCTTAACTGTTACAGTGGTGCTGAAACCTGGGAGGGAGGAGGGATGCACTATCGTGGAGTCCTCGCTACTGCCATCTGCCAGGGGAGCAGCTACGGCCATCTGCCTGGGGATGGAGGCGTCGCTGCCTGCCACTGAGAGCCAGAGGAACTGCTGCCATCCGCCAAAGAAGGAGGGGAGCCAGAGGACTCACTGCAATCTGCCAGGGGAGGAACAAGCTGACGTCCGCTAGATGGCAGAGGAGTGGTTGAGGATCAAAAGACAGCGAGTCAGGGGTGTAAAAAGTACTCAGAAATTATACATAAGTGAATGTATGGATACTGAGTGAAAATTTTACTCAATTACAAGTCCAAATGTTTAGCCAAAAAATACTGAACTACAAAAATATTTCCATTCCAAAAAATGTATTCACATTAAATTGTACTTAAGTATTAAAAAATTTAAAAGTAACTTTTTTCCTTGATAGAATGAAATAACGAGAGGAGATTGTGTGAGATAAAATGTTAAATTTGTTTGGTTTGTTAAGTCTCTGGCATTTTTCCCCGAGTGGCTTTTGCAACCTGGTCATAGAACAATGTTAAAATAGCAAAAAAAAATGGCCTGTTGTAAGTAACACTGCAATGTCCAGGTGAAATAAACACCAGAGGCGCTAAAACAACAATTACTTTTATTCCCTTTCACTCAAATAACGAGTAAAACGGCAGTTAATAAACATTGACTTTTTGCTCTGTTCACACAATGCTATCTTATGACATATAAACACTTTTACTATAGCGCATTACTAATTTTAATGTTTGCATTACCAGGGTTGGGGAGTAACGGAATATATGTAACGGTATTACTTATTTAAAATACAAAATATAAGTAACTGTATTCCATTACAGTTACAATTTAAATCATTGGAAATTAGAATACAGATATATTCAAAAAAGTATTTTGATTACTGAAGAGAGTACTTTGCATTTTATTGTCATTTGTTTAATTTAATATTAGTCCTTTCTGATGGAAAACATTTATACATATAAATGATAAAAGTGCATTTGAACAGCGGTGAAACGCTTTCTTATGATGTGATCCATACGAGCAGACGGAGAAGTAAGTTTGAAGTAAGTTTGTAGCAGAAGAAATAGAAATAAACCTTGTGTAAATTGTCAGCTTTACGCTAAGCTAAAACGCTATTTCTAGCCATTTTACATGCACATGTTACCAGACACGCTCATATTTCAAAATTCACTTTAGATCATAATTTCATTTTTTATAGTAAGATCTTTAATATTAATATTAGGGCAAGAATCATATTCTTGATGATAATATTTGTATTGTCTTGTAAAAATATCTAAAAATCCTTAATCTTGATTTTGTTTTAGAAACAACACTGCATAAGATATTTGGGTTTTTCAAAGAATGTACTTTTAACATGTATATTTTTTCTTACTTGTTTTATAGTGATAAAACAAGTGAAATTCTGCATGTACAGCATGTATTCTGTAATCTGTATTGGAATACATTTCAAAAGTACCCTCCCAACACTGTGCATTAAATAACTAACTACATTTACAAGCTTTTTTAAGTGTGATCAAATTGCACTGTAGCTCAATTGATAGTGTGGCATATACAAAGGACCGAGATATGATTCTTGAAGAGCATATGAGTCGACACGTGAGCAGTAAGTGTAGTAGGGGCGTGATGATCCCTGGATCTGACTAACGATCCAAAGTTATCGGTACAACTTGTAAATATTTATATAGAATTTTTTTAAGATGCACCTTTATTTTAATACTGTCATGTCAGCAACATCTTTACGCATATTCGTCACACGATGAAGCATTATTACATTCAATTCACTTCATGAGCGCTAAATATGCTTTTCATGTGGAATATGGATGTGCGTGGGGTCTTTGAAGCCAAATTGTGCTCTGCTATCCGTGCGGCGTGTGCACGTGTCAACTGCGCTTTCCATGAAAAGTGAGCTCCATTGACAGGATCCGTGCGAGTGCATCAACCTGGCACTCCTTAAAATGTGAGCTCTTGTGATAAACGCAGAGAGGCTTACATGTGCAATTAGTCTGGACTTCCATCAATATTGTGGCGCATGCGACCCATTTGAATTTTACATGAGAATTTGCTATTTTAAAGTACCATGGAGCAGTTCAACCATCGTGTAAAACATCTTAACAATGCTGACATTCTGCACAGCACTAATGAGGGAAAGAGTAACATCTGGTCAGCTCCAGCATCAATTATAAGACTTTACACATCTACACATCAAACACACTTACTAATATTTATTCCAGTTAACTGTAACAGAAATGTTCATTACAACTGTGGAAGTTGTAGCCAAAAAAAACCAAGGATAGCATGGATAGTTGTAAACAAGTCATGGTTATGTAAGTATTTTGAATTGGAGTAAACTGAAAAATTAGCTGTCACCAAACGAGTGATGATCACTTGTGTGTGACATTATTTTTTACACTATTATCTGTATAATTTTGTTCAACATCTGAAGTACCTTATTTTGTTGTGGATGTCCTAATATTTCTAGGGAGAGCTGAATAATCAAATTATATTTTCGTTGCAAAAATTCAATAATTGATTGTGTAAAATAAGCACATAATATTGGAATATCAATCACAGGCCCCTGAATTGAATCGTATCACAGCAGACTTTGAATTATTGTCAAATATTGGATTGCAGGACAAGAGAATCGATTCAATATCGTATTGTGATGAAACGTCTAATTTACACCCCTACATAGAAGCACCACAAAATGATGTGGTTTGAAAATGAGGTGTTTTTCATTTCACATTTGCTTTTTATGACACTGTTAAGTTTAGGTTTAAGGTTTATAGTAGGGATGTAGGTTTTGTTCATTTAAATCTTGATAGAATATTAAAAACCTCATCTGTTCAGGAGAACATTTCACTCGCTTTTAGCGCCACACAGTGGACATTTAACTTCAGAACTGCATTGACACGTGTTATGAACCACATAATTTTATTTTGCAAAAACATTGATACAGTTATGCAAACAGCACCCAGCATCTTGAGACAAAATAATTCAAAATAAACATTGAAAGTTATTAAAAAATGTTGTTGGTTTTGTGAATTGTTTTCTGAGGTTTGCTACCAAACCTGGGTGTTGAGCAGATGGATGAATTCAATACAATTCCAAATTAATATTTACTCAGATTCCATTATTTTTATTATCATCATTATCATTACTGGTTTTATAGTTTATTATTATAATAAATACTGTAGTATACAACAACAATAATAATTCAGCAAATAGGGAGTAGAAATTCATAGATATGATTTAAATATGTAGGCAAATTTTATTTCAAAAGCCTTTTGTTTTTGTATATATATTTTCAATGTGAATGATTATTTTTGACTTCAGAACTGTCTAATCTGTAGAAGGTCAGTCTTTCTCAATTGATGCTCATAGCTTTGAAGTAATACAATTCATTCAGTTGGGTGGTCATATATGGTCTAATCGCACAAATATTTCAATGTATCCAAGCTCAAATTTGATCCAAAATTCTGCCTCTGCTGATGGTCAGAACGTCATGGTTACTATTGTAACCTCATTCCCTGATGGAGGGAATGCAACGTTGTGTCGATTGTAGTGACACAAGGGTCTTTCTTGAGAGCCTCACGTACCTCTCAACTTGAAAAAAGGCCAATGAGAAATTGGCAGACAGAATTTGCATGTCCCGCTACCGGACATAAGGGTATAATAGGAAGCGGGCGTGCGTCTGTCAGTCAGGTTTTTGCACTGAGGAGCCGAGAATAAGGTATGGCCGTTTACAGTGGTAGGTCTAGTGTCGTGGAAAGGGGGACACAACGTCTCTTTCCCTCCATCAGGGAGTAACCATGACGTTCCCCTTCTGTCACTCACTCGAAATTGTGTCGAATGTAGTGACACAAGGGGTCCAATTATGAATGTGTTACATGAACTGCTGATACAGGTGCAAGCAAGCTACTGCGTGCTAGAAGCAACTGTATCGGCTGCACGTAACCCTCCCCAACGCCCCCAGAAAAAGGTGTCATATACAGACCTCAGCTCTATCACCCCTAAGGGGGGAACAGGCAACATGACTATCATGGGAGCAAGCCGACCAGCCACAGCCTTTTCTCTTTCTATGTTTCTCGTCATAGACCATAAAATCTTAACGCTATGAAATGCTTTGGGGAAGGCGATCGTTTCTGTTCCTATTCTTTCAATGGGAAAGATTCTGTGGAGACCACATCCTGCCCAGACTGGGGGGAGGTAACATGTGGTCAATAGGAAGTGGCGCGGTGGTAGGTCCTACCTGCTGTGAGGGAGGAGCTCTACAAACACAGCAGCTGGGGGCAGAGGGACTGCCCAAGGGAGATGCGGGTCCGCTGACAGGTGGATCGTACCACGGAAAATAAATCACAGGGAGTTGCTTGAAGAGGGAATTAGGCCTGTGGAGCTCTACCCCAGTACAGAGCACATGAGGTTCGTAGTGGGTCTGGCCACAAATTCTCCGCTGAATTCGTAGGCCAGAAGGCTAGGGAGGAAGAACATCCAGGAAGCGAGAGCTAAGGGGCTAACCTGGGAGAGAGAGCACACTAGATCACTTTGGTGAAGGGCGCTAGGTGCAAACGGAACACACGGTCAGCTGTTCTGTATTACCGAGTTCTACCGGCTCTTGGCTAGTGCCAAAGATGATGCCACACTTCTCGACGAGTGTGCTTGAACCCACAAAGGGGCGGGCACGGCCTGGGTCTGGTAGGCCAGGGAGATACCGTCAACGACCCAGTGAGCTAACCTCTGTTTGGAGACGGCCTTCTTTTTCCGCCATCTACCAAAGCAGAAAAGGCTACTCAGAACATTTAAAGCCCTGTGTGCGGTACAAATAGATATGCAAAGCACGTACCGGACACAGCATCGAAAAGGCTGGGTCTGCCTCCTCCCAGGGCAGCAATTGCGGGTTCACAACCTGGTCCCTGAAGGGGGTCATTGGAACCACTGAGTCTAACTCCATACAGAGAAAAGAGATGCTCTGAACCAGGGCGAGCTTGCTCTTGCGCGGGCTGTGCTGGAGTGGTGCCATGGCATGATGTGCAAAATCTCTTCTGTATGCCTCTTTACCACCGAAAACTGCTGGATGAAGTCGTCGATGGTGTTGCCGAAGAGGCCAAGCTGGGAGACTGGGCGTTGAGAAAGTGGGCCTTGTCAAAATCGTGCATCTCGACCATGTTCAGCCAGAGGTGGTGTTCCACGAGGGTGTGGCTGGGAGCGGCGCCCTGACCCGAGGTACCAATCGTCAAGCCGTGAGGGCTGTGGGGATGATGGAGGGTTCCAGTCCAACCCAATGCTCACGGTGGCCTGGGAAAGCATGTCAGCCATTTACCTCAGACTGGGCAGACTGACCTGAAGGTGGCAGCCCAGTCAAGTCTTCTGCATCAGACACCTGAACGCTCTCCAATGCAGCGGCGACTGGAGAGCTTTCAGAATGTTGGGGGAGAATGTTGGCTGGCTGTGAGGCGAGCCCAAACGGAAGCATGCGAACATGCCAGGTGGCGGGTGGTTCGTGGGGACGTACTCGGCGAAAACGAGCCTGTTGCCATGCCCAAATCTCCTCCATTGCCAGCCGGGTCGTCCTCAATCCCGTGGGAAGAAGGAGCGACGCTGGGGGCAGCTGAAGTGGCATTCACTTTGAGAAATGAAAGCCGTGACCGCAATGCTGCCATGGTCATATTCTCTCAGTGAGTACATGAACCATCCACAAACGCTGCCTCAGTGGGATCGCTACCCAGGCACACGAGGCAGCATCTATGAACGTCAGTTTTGGAGAGATATCGACCGCATCCAGGAACTACACAGAGGAGGAATCTTTAAAAAACACGTGTCCTGAAAAGGACGTTCAACGCCTGCTGAATATTGCTTTTTGTGAATGAAAATAAACACTTTTAGAGGGAAAATACTCTCTTTTAGAAGTATGAACTCTTTCAACTGAAGTGCTGTCGAAGCGCCCAGGGGCGTGGACTGCACAGCGTGCAGAGGAGAAAGCCACTAGTAACGTGTCGTAGATCCAACAGCAATGCTCTGCTTATAGATCTGAGTGGAACAGTAGTGAGATTCAGTTTGCTGCTTCACAACTGCTCGGCTCCGAAGAAAAAATCTGACCGATAGACACATGTCCGCTTCCCTTTATTCCCGTATGTCCGGGGGCGGGACATGCAAATTCTGTCAGCCAATTTCTCATTGGCCTTTTCTCAAGTTCAGTAGTATGTGAAGCTCTCAAGAAAGACCCTTGTGCCAATTGAAATGACTGACCACAGGTCTTTCATTTTTCAGATGCAGTGAAAAGGCGCTTCATTCCAGTTAGATGAAAGAAAATTATCTGTACTTTGTGTGTAGTTTAAATAAAATTGTAAGGAGTAAAAAGTACAATTTCTTCCTTGGAAGTCCAATTTTTTCTTTGGAAATGTAATTACGTAAAAGTACATGTATTCCATTTAAATTGCACTCGAGTAAAGTACAAATCCCCCCAAATTATTCCCAAGCATAATACTGAAGTATTTTTAATCATTTATTTTACACCCCTGCATAGAATTGATGTCTCTCGAGGCATTAAAACAAATCTCCGACGTTGATTCCGCATATTTTTGGTAATACAAGTCACACTGAATCTACGTCATTCGTGCCATTGAAAACTAACATAAAATCGATCTAATTGGTTTGCTTCACGTTGAAACAATGTTGATTTCAGTTGGGTGAAATACTGTTACACAATCAACATATTTTCTACTTTTGTTTTTAAATTCACAAATATTTAAAAATGAATAAATCAGGGGGCCTAGGTATCTCAGCGAGTAAAGACCCTGACTACCACACCTGGAGTCACAAGTACGAATCCAGGGTGTGCTGATTGACTCCAGTCATGCTTCCTAAGCAACCAATTGGCCTGGTTGCTAGGAAGTCACATTTGGTTAACTTCCTTGTGGTCGCTATGTGGTTCTCGCTCTCAGTGGGGTGCGTGATGAGTTGTGCGTGGATACCACGGAGATTAGTGTGAGCCTCCACACATGCTAGGTCAGCCTATACATGTACACTTTACTTTACACACAGCACATTCAGATACTCAATGTTTTATTTATACAAAATATACATTTACAAATACACAATTATTTGTAGTTAACTCTACTGTATATAAATATTAATACTTAACAGCCAATTACAGAAAAATGCCTTCACACTGTTGCATTCACAAATGGATGTATAAAAAAAATAACGGGAAAATTTAAAGGTATTGTCAAATTGACATATTTTAAAAGTTAGTTCATCCATAAAATTAAAATGATGTCATCATATACACACCCTCAAGTTGTTCTGAACCTTAGACATTTTTATTCTGTGAAACACAAAAGGAGATATCACAGATTAAGGACTGACATTCTCAGCCACCATTTTCTTTCATTACATCTTTCTTTTCTGTTTAAGTAAGTGGTTGACTGAAATTCAATTTTGCAATATCTTCTTTTGTGTTTCACAAAATAATAACATGCAGGTTTGGAACATACAGAGATCCTTAAGAGGACAGAGAGGGAGGATACCTAAAAAAAGATCAATATTTAAATATTTTTAAACTCTACATAAACTCTGCATACTGCTGCTGACTGGTAGCATTGATTTAAATCGCATTGGAATGTTCATGTGAGAACTGTACCAAAGCAACCCAAAATCACAGGACTTAATGACTACAGACCCATCGCTCTAACGTATGTGGCCATAAAATAATTTGAGAGACTGGTGTTGGCCCACCTAAAGGACATCGCTGGACCCTTTCTGGATCCCCTTCAATTTGCTTATCGAACAAACAGGTCTGTGGATGATGCAGTCAACATGGGATTGTATTATATCTTGCAACATCTGGACAGACCATGGATATATGCAAGGATCCTTTTCAGTTTGGCTTTCAACACCATCATCCCATCTATTCTCCAGACCCAACATTGACCCTGCTCACCATTCAGAACATCACAGCGGCAGCAGTTGAGTCATTCAGGTTCCTGGGCACTACCATCTCACAGGACCTGAAGTAGGAGACCCACATTGACTCAGGCCCAGCAGAGGTTGTACTTCCTTCGCCAGTTGAGGAAGTTCAACCTGCCACAGGCGCTGCTGATACAGTTCTACTCAGTCTTTTGAGTCTTTCCTCTGCACTTCAGTAACTGTCTGGTTTGGTTCAGCTACAAAATCGGATACCAGAAGACTGAAAAGGACAGTTCGGACTGCTGAGAGGATTATTGGATGCCCCCTGCCATCCATTCAAGAACTGTACACTTCCAGAGTGAGGAAAAGGGCTGGAAATCACTCTGGACCCCACTCACCAAGCCCATTCCCTTTTTGAACTGTTGCCTTCAGGCCGCCGCTACAGAGCACTGAGCACCAGAACCATCAGACACAGGAACAGTTTTTTCCCTCAGGCCATCCATCTCATAAACAGTTAAAACTGCCCCACTGATCAATAATTGTGCAATTCACAGCTTTTAGTCTATTTATATTTATCCAACATATCCTATCTCTCCTGCTATTACATTCCCTTGCTGTATATAACAGATTTGTGTTTGTACATATGTATGTATATATATATATATTGTCTTATTGTGTATTTCTACAGTATATATATATATATATATATATATATATATATATATATATATATATATATATATATATACTATAATTTTCTTTCTATTATATATATTATTTGCTTTTTCTTTTTAATTCTATTTTTTTTATCTCTGTCTTGCTGTTGTATTGTCTGTGCACTGGAAGCTTCTGCCTCCAAGAAAAATTCCTTGTATGTGTAGGCATATCTGGCGATAAAGCTCATTCTGATTCTGATTCTGACGTGGGACACAGACTGAAGAGCAGTGCTGTTTACGGCTGAGTTGGGAGGAATGCTATACAGAAGCTTCATTGATTTTGGTTTAGAGCTGTATTTATCGGTTTGATTACTCACAATTAATCTGTGTGCTGATCCTGGATGTCTCAACCAAGAGAAAAACACGAGATTACGCCCGTAAAATGCCAACGTGAGTTTGTCACATGAGAGACGTGTAAGTAGTGCTCTTTTTAAGGCATTTATGGCTGCTGACTGAAAGTGATGGTTTAGAGTTAAAAAGTACTTCAATATTTATCTTTTTCACAACAAAAGCAATCATATTTCTTCTGAAGACATTCATTTAACCGCTGGAAACGTATGGATGAAGTTTATGCTGATTTATATTGATTTTTGGAGCTTCTAAAGTCTGATCACAATTCACTTGCATTTTAAGGACCTACTGAGCTAAGATTTTTTTTAAATCTATTTTTCTTCAAATGTGTTCTGCAGAAGATAGAAATTCATACACACCTGGGATATCATGAGGGTAAGTAAATAATGACAGAATTGTCATTTTTGGGAGAACTTTCGCCCTGGCAATAACAAAACACTGCAGTTCAAATATTGTCAATTTAGTATCAAATCTTATCTGGTCACGTGAGTATTTCCAATACTATAACAACTATTATGATGCCTTCAAAACCCTATAAAGGTTTTTGTATCATTTGAGAGGCTGAAGAGAGGAGCAGTGGGTAAGTTGGCCAAATTTCTGTGAAAATGATTGAAAATAGTCCCTGCATATACTGACCTCACACCAAGTGTTCATACCTTTTGCATGTTGTTTTCAAGAATAATAGGCTACATGCTGCAAAATTGTCAATAAAAGAATTATATAGAAGAAGAAAAAATTAAAAGTTTAATAAATGTAACATGTTAGAAAATAACAATAAATTAATTTGTTTTTATAAATTAATTTTATGACTTATTTTTATTTTCTTGCCCTTTTATGGGTTAATGATAATTTTTTCAGGAGTAATTCATGTGGATCAGTAAGTGTACAGGCAACATTTATTCCCATTGACATCTGTTGTTTGGTCTGCATCATGTAAGCTTGAAAAGGTGGAAAATTGTGATCAGTGACGAGAAAGACTTTACTGTGCTGTGATGTGCTGTGATATGATGTGTCTCTGTTGAGGAGTTTCTCCCTAAACGTAATGACATCAATCACAGTCAAACTGTATTTCAACAGTGGGTCATTCCATAATAAAATATGAATGTAAATTGTAGAATTATAAAGAAATAACAGGTTATACTATTTTAACGTCACCCTACAGTATATCATACATTACCTTACTCAATACTCAAAAACAATACCACTGTCTTCTGTTTTTGAGCCTCTTTGAGGTGGTTTTACTGCAAAGGCAATCTCTCTATCAAAAAAAAAATGCAGCTGAAATTTTCAACAATGCAAACAATATTATTGTCTAAAACTATTACCTTCTGAATTATGAAGCAAATGAATTAGGAGTAAGGCACTGGAAATCACTCTGAAAAAGAAAAATCCATACAAGTGACATATCAAACAGTATTATTAACAGTCCCACAACTCATAATCATAAAATCATCATATTTAATCCTTTAGGTAAAACACAAAAGACTCCAACTGTTTTCCAGCACAATTTCTAGGTACAGCAGATGACAATGTATATAAATGTATATATTGTTGTGAGACATACAATTGTAATATTATCAAGATAACTTGAGACATCTTCCTTTGCCATGCACACTTGGACCTCTATAAACATTAGTGCAGGAAATGCCACAAGATTTGTCCCAAAAAATTAAAACACAGTCTTTTGATTCAGCTTGTGTATTATTGACTCAGTATGGCATGCGTGGCACCACTGCAGACTCGTGCGTCGAAGGACATTTGCGAGCAGAAGACAGATATATAAATGAACTCATGTTGGAAGTTTAGAAAATATGAGTGAAATTGTTGACCATCAAATTATCTAAATTTACCTCAGTTACCGGCTGCCTCACGGAACACTAGGCAGTGCTCAAATAGGGCATTTAACTACAAAATTGCCAAGCTGGAATGTTTTTAAAACACTAAAGTATAAAAAAAAATAAAATCTAAAGTGATATTCAATGATAGACTGGAAAAATATTGTGTAAAATGATGAATTAAAGAACATTTATGCGTACTTTTTTCTAGCGATGCATCCACTGACAGTTGGCCTATTGTGGATTCAAATACGTGCATCCGCAGAACTAAGATTTCTCAAGTTTCAACATAGAACAAACAGTAAAATTTCAAACAAATGGGTCAGTGGTAAATGTTGATGAATCATCCTCATTCTGACTTTGAATATATGTTCTATTTTTGATGTACCGAACAAATAGTTAATGTTGATTCAACATTGAAAATTGATCGACAACTGATCCTGACCTAAAAACTGATGTTGAATTGACATCTCCTTGCTATCTGTGTTGGGAAGTAACCCTCCAGTAATGGAAGGATAAATATAGAGAAAACAGCATACAATCCTGTAGAAAGAATAGAAAAATAACTTTTATTTATACAGCTGAAAGTGAGAGGAACAAATGCTGGCATTTCTGTAGAGAATGCAAATTAGGCACCTAAAGATGAATCTTAAACCAGAGAAACATTAGAGATACTGTATAAGGATTCAGTGGAAAGCAAAATGACTATGGTCCATTGCAAACTGCGGGTTATGTCAGCTGAGGGGCTGCACTTGAACTGATAGAGGAAAAAAACCTTGTACCGCTAATACTTACACATTTTTAAACTAGGACTGAAAAATAGAGCAAGAGGAATTTTTAATTATGTTTTTGGGTAGAATCTCTGGGTCATACGATTAATAATCAAAATGGGTTGGGCAATCTACTCACAAAATGTAGCAAGCTAAGCTACTAGGGGTGTAAATCGGATGTTTCATCTTGAATCGATTCAAAATAAGGTACTTCAGATGTTGAACAAAATTATATATATAAATAATATAACAAAATAATGTCACATTCAAGTGATCATAAATCGTTTCATTACATCTTATTTTTAGGTTTAATCCAAAGTACTTACCCATGACTTGTTTCCTTGATATCTGTGCTATCTGTGCTATCCGTGGTTTTCTTGACAACTTCCACAGTTGTAATGAAAAATTCTGTTACAGTTAACTGGAATAAATTTTAGTAAGGTGTTTATGTAGATGTACGTAGGTGTAGATGTTTAAAGTCTTAACTGATCATAGTGCTGAGAAGCAAGTGATTGCTCTTTCCCTCATTAGTGCTGTTCAGAATGTTGCTGTTGTCAAGATGTTTCACATGATGGTTAAACTGCTCCATGGTACTTTAAAATAGCTAATTCTCATGTAAAATTCAGATGGGTTACATGCGTAATGATATTGATGGAAGTCTGAATTAATTGCGCCTGTGAGCCGCTCTGCGAGAGCTCCCACTGCAGCGATCACAGGATGGCTCTCAGATGTTGCATGTGCCGCCGCCAATCATTACTATAAATGATGATATCATCTAGATAAGCAGTGGCATATGCTCTATGTGGTCTGAGAATTTTGCCCATGAGATGCTGGAATGTGGCGGGAGCCCAGAACAAATCGAACGGAAGAGTCACAAACTGGTGTAAGACGAACGGTGTGGAAAACACAATTTTTTCTCGGGAGACTGGAGTTAAGGGGATCTGCCAATAACCTTTTGTTAAATCCAGTGTTGAATTAAATTGAGCTGCGCCCAACCGATCAAGCAATTCGTCAATCTGGGGCGTTGGGTACGCATCAAATTTAGACACTGCATTCACTTTTCTATAGTTCACAGATTCGTATCAACTGTCGGACTTAGAACCAGAACCACCGGGCTGGCCCAGTTGTTGTGTGACTTTTCTATTATGCCCATCTCGAGCATTGCCTCTAATTCTTCGTGTTTAGGAAGACAATAGGAGCGGCTACGAACCACCACACCTGGTGTGGTTTTGATGTGGTGTTCTATGAGGTTTGTGCGACTGGGAAGATACGAGAACATGTTCACAAATTCAGCTTGCAAATTGGCTACCTCCATTAGCTGAGATGGTGAGAGGTGGTCTCCACACGGGACCGGGGTGAACTGATTAAATTTGAGTGTCACCTCTAGACTGAGCTCTGCCCGCTTAGGAACTACCATTGCCAAGGCCACAGGGATCACCTCCCTCCATGATTTTAGGAGGTTGAGATGGTAAACTTGATGTGCTCCGCCCCTATCCATTCACTTAACCTCATAATCGAGATCTCCAACTTGCCGTGTGACCTCAAAGGGCCCTTGCCACTTGGCAAGTAATAAATAGCTTGAGGTGGACAGTATTACAAGCACATTATCTCCCAGTGTGAATTCCCATAGTCGAGTGCCCCAGTCATACAGCCAGCTTTGACGTTCCTGAGCTTGTAGCGAATTCCCCTGTATTAATCGACCCAAAGTGTGGAGTTTAGCTCTAAGATCAAGCATGTACTGAATTTCGTTTTTACTGTTTGAAGGTCCCTCCTCCCAAGCTTCCCATATGATGTCAAGCACACTGCGAGGCCGACGCCCATACAGCAACTCGAATGGGAAAAACCATGTGGAGGCTTGTTGGACCTCTGCACTGCAAATAACTGAGGTATGAGCCACTTATCCCAATTCCTAGCATCCTCGTGAATGAACTTAAGGATCATGTTTTTCAAGGTTTTATTTAATCGTTCCACCAACTCATATGTTTGCAGGTGGTAAAAACTGGTGAAAATCGATTTAATACCTAATAATTCATATAGTTCACATAGTGTTCGTGACATAAATGTAGTGCCTTGATCAGTGAGGATTTCTTTCAGAATCCCTACTTGGGAGATTATTCTGAGGAGTGCTTTCACAACACTAAGTGCTGAGATGATGTGCAGGGGAACTGCTTCCGGGTATCGCGTTGCATAATCAACCAGAACTAATGCAAAGCGATGTCCACGTGCGTCCCGTTCTAATGGCCCGATGAGGTCCATACCAATTCTTTCAAAGGGTACCTCGTTTAGTGATAGAGTGCTTTTGGGGAGGCTGGTGGATTCACCAACTGACATTCATAGCATGCCGCACTCCATATGAGAAATGGCCGGCCAAAAATAATAAAAAAACAGGCCATTATTCAGTTATGTGTTCTTTCCTGTCCTAAATGGCCAGCCATTGGATTATGGTGAGCCACCTGGAAAAGTGATCCCTGATGGCTCTTCGGGACTAATTGTGACGAGACTGCCATAGGCAGGGATCGAACCCTGGTCTGTAGTGCTCGAGTGTATGGTGTTTTACCACTGAGCTAACTGAAGAAAAAACAAAGGACAAATAATACAGGAAAGCCGAGCTTCCATAAAACAGTGAAACAAAAGAGACACAAGGTTCAAAATGGTACTACAAGGATGAGACTTAACTAGAGATCTGGAAACAGGAGGAACACGGAACAAAGGCTCAAGACTGAACACCTTGGTGAAACACAAGCAGGCTTATATAAGGCTAAGCACAGGTGAAGGGAATGAGGGTTAATGAGTGGATGGTTAAACTGGGTTAGGGGCATTAGTGCCATCTGCAGGTGAGGAGAGGAACATGGCACAGAAGGTCCAGGACGAGTGGTCTGGAAGAGAATATCACCCCAAGAGGAGATCCTTACACTAATAACTGGGTTGTATTGTCTTTTATTTGAGTGTCCTGCATCACTCGATACAACCTATTTTTGATAATTGAAAAATAAGTGTATGTGTGTGCGACGTCAGGCCGCAGTCGTTGACAATCGATTACTCGCACTTGGTCAAATGCATGTTTGAGGGACTCGACACACAACTGCTCCAGAGGTAAATCCACATCAGAGAATTCCCTGAGGGCGGGGACATCCTCCCTTTCGTCATCTTGATGCAGAATAGATGTAGACGCCTTGGTACCGCCTCTCCAGCCATAGCATCGCATCGAAACATTATTTCACATCACCAATTTGTATAATATCCCTTAATAAATTCTTCAAATCAGGCCAATTCGGCCCCAAAATCCGCAGATGTGTGAGGCGGGAATTAATCGTGGCCTGCACTCCATGTTTTCTCCCCCTGAATAGTATCTCAATGGTAACCACCGGAAACGTGTGAATATTCCCGTTCACACACCACACCTTAACCCGATTATTTGTGCCCAATGCCCTGTCTTGTACCAACAAGGTTGCAGCAGCAACCGCCTCGTTTCTGACCAGGCTCAGGATGCCTGTCAGTCCTCCGCTTGGGCCTGGAGCAGGAGTTGAAAATACTGCTCCTGCTCCAGCCGCAGCTCGACAAGGGCCTGATGTTGGGCCTGTTGGATGCCGATGAGGGTCTTGATCACCTCGCCCAGTGGTGAGGACTCCATGATGAAATGTCTCCTCAGTTCCCAGGTTTCAGCACCAGTGTAAAGGAACTCGGGTATGAAAAGGAGGAGACAGGGAGCAGTGACACACTTCATGTAGTTTTTTTTCTCTCTTTTCAGTTTGTTTGTGTGCCGCCTTCTCAGGGCTTTCTTATTCCTCAGTTCAAAGCAATATAAAGGTCTCAAATAGTTATTTCGAACACTTCAGCTGCACAACAATAATAGTGATGATCATATAGGCTAAAACAATAGGGCACACCAGTCACTGCGCTCGTGTCGTTCTCTCTTTGCCTTCCTCTGGTGTATGGCTGTTTTAAAGCGTCTCTCCGCTATCACTGTATTGAGAAACAGCTGTTAGAAATTAGGTCAAACAGCTTGACGAGCCACACCACTCTCTCTCTCCCGCAGACAGACACACGACCATGCCCAATCACCACACTGGTGTTTCAAAGTACTTCAAAGAATACCATGGTACTGCCATGGTAATTTGATATATGATTACCACATTCATATACAATTGAATGTACATGGTGCTTCAAGGTAATTAAAAGAATACTTTGATACATTACGTGTACGGGTAATTTCCGTGTTTCCGTGTAGGCTGGTAAGTTTTTACACAATTTTGGTGGTAAAATATTTACCTGCAGTGCCATTCAAGCTGTACATGTGCTGAACCTTCTTCAGACCTTCTTCATTACTGGCAAACAATAGAATGCATTTGCAGGTTTGGTTTCCTTTGATTGTAGATCCACTGCAACTAGCGTTATCTTTATTTTCCATATTTTAAATATTCTGTGAGCATGTTGGCAAGTGAGAGCGCACACCAAATGATTCAGCTTCATGAGCATGAGCTTTCGGAGTCATTCAGATTGAATCGCGAACCGATTCAGACAACTTTGCAATAATGTGTGACCAATTCATCATAAGGAACTGACTCATATGAGGGATTCATTTGTGAGAAGGACATCTTTAGTTCTGATTCAATACTGGCAATAGTAAACACCAATGTGATGTAAGATGTAGCAGTATAGCTTTTGTCATAGCTACGCTCTACCTAATCAAAAATATAGCTTCACTACTGAAAAGCTTCTTGATTTAAAAACTAGCAAAGCTAAATCTCGCTACTCAGAAATGTAGTTAAGCTAATAACTTTGCTATTACTGATCATATGCATCTAGGAATGTCATAAATATCAATATATTGATTAATGATTGGCATGATATTTTATTGATATGTTTTTTAGGCATTTTATTAAAATTTGCTGACATTGTGTCACAGATTGTCACCTCTCTGTTCATAAGGACTTTTATGTTGACACTCTTTTCTGTTGTAGTTTTCTCCATACTACAGTTCTCATTATTTACTGCCCTCATCGCATACATCTGTTCCCCATCTTAGTTCCTAGGTGTTCTTTGTTTAGTTATAATCCCTGTCTGTACTTAAGCCCCTCATGTCCTGTCCTCTTTTGACTAGCCTTAGTCTGAAGCAGTCAGTCACTTAACTTTCCATGCCTGTGTTTAGATTACCATCTTCATCTTCGTTGTTGATATTGTTACTTGTTGATCATTTTGTGTCTTCATTAAAATCTACACTTGGGTTTTAACACCGCATCTCTCTCTCTCTCTCTCTCTCTCTCTCTCTCTCTCTCTCTCTCTCATATGTGACCACGTGACTGAAGACTAGTCTTCTGATTTGAACCCAGCAGAAGAACCTGCTAAGAGCATGGAGATGATGGGTGCATTTATGGATTTGTTCAGATAAGATCTTCCTCTTCTGGAATATTCAAAAAAGTTTTATCATCTCACTGCTACAGCCACAATAGCTGAATCCTACCACAAATCCATTTATGGTATGGGACTGAACTTCCATCGGAGTACAGCTCTTCCGGAGATGGGGAACCTTATGTTTTGGAATATGTCCGAGCCACGCTGGCAATCCATTACCCCTCACCATTACCGACACGCTGAACAGAGAAGGTCATTCCCATCACAATGACCCACAAGTTGACTCCTCTCCAAACATTCCCCCTAAATACATTTTGGGGGTGGGCTAACACTCACCAAGCACCCTGATTCCCTTCCACTGTCAGCAACAACGACCACGGAGGTCACTTCCCCATCATGGTCCATGCCTGCCACTGTTAACGAGCCAGCTCCCATACCTGCCACGGTTAACAAGCCAGCTCCCATACCTGCCATGGTTAACGAGCCAGCGCCCATGCCTGCCACAGTTAATGAGCCAGAGCCAATGCCTGTAGCCTCGACCATCCCAGAGCCAGTGGCCTTGACCATTGCAGTGCCAGCGTCCTCAACCATGGATGCCATTCCTGCAACAGTGCTCTCAGCTGTCCGGAAGAGGAGGAGAAAGAAAAGAACTCCTGTTCCCCAGTCAATGCTAGCACTCACGACCATTGAGACCATTCCCACTGCCTGTGCTCTCGGCCATGGAGGTCAGTTCCCAGTCAATGCCAGCTCGCTTCGAACCTCCCATGGCTCCGCCTTTCATGGCTCTGCCCCTCTCGACTTTCACTGCTCTGCCTGCCTTCATCGAGCCTTTCACAGCTCCACCCCTGGAGCCTCTCACAGCTCCGCCCTCAGAGTCTTCCATGGCTCTGACCTCACCCCCAGAAACTCCACCTCCAATGGTTCTGTCCGCTTCACCTCCTGAGACTCCTCTCCTGAAACTCCACATATTCTCCTGAAACTCCCCCTCCTATTTCTCAGCCTGCTCTAATACTGTCTTCACCACCTAAATCTCAAATCCCTACTACTGCTGCTACACCTCCAGATCTGCCTATGGCTCCGCCCCCTAAGTCTCCACCTCTTGCAACCAAATTGCTGGATCATATTTCCTTCCTGGAGCCATCTCCCAAGCCTCCTGGCCCAGTCCCTGCCCTGTGGCCACCACCAGGCATCCAGACCCTGTCCCTGCCCTGTGTTCACCTAACTGGTCTCCTGATCATCCACCAATTCCTCCTTGGCCTCATAATCATCCCCTGGATACTTCCTCGTCATCTGCTTCATCTTGACCTCCTCATTAAAATCTGCACTTGGGTTCTAACACCACAACTTTCTCTCTCTCCTTTGTGACCGTGTGACACATTGGGGGCCTGGGTAGCTCAGCAAGTATTTACACTGACTACCAATCCTTGAGTGAGAGACATTAAATTGTAAGCCTAATTTGTGAGCTTTCCAATTCACTGCCAGTTGCCCTTCAGTTCAGTTTTACATTGTTGCCCTTCAGTGTAGTCCTAAATTTTATGAAGCCAGTCACAGGTAGGACCAGGCCCATGTATCACACACAGGACATGCAGATGCGGTGCAAATGATTGTCCAAAGTTGTTGATCGGTTTACTATATGTGACCAAACACAGGAGGTCATATGACAAAGGTATTGACTCTAGGGTGCTCGACTACGCCACCTGGGGCCTTTCACACCAAGATTTAAACAAGAGGGCTCTCACACACAGCTAATGAAGTAATGACAGAGACGTGATATTCCAATATAAAAATACAACAATATTTATTAACAAGTAATTCAATAAAAACAGTCTGAGGTTTGTTTTCTCAACATAGTGTGAGGCAATACAGATTAGGCCCCATAGGCCAGCCAAAATGTGGGTAGTGGCTGCCACCAGGAATATCAAAACACAAACAATAATGGCTTCAATGGATCTGCTGTTTGGAAGAAGTTACCTGTCCTAGAAGAGGAGTGAGACCAACACACCACCCGTGCTGCTGATTATGTTGCCCACACACACACACACACACACACACACACACACACACACACACACACACACATATACATATACATATACAGGCACAGGTACTATAATCACTGCAAAGTGATCACTGCAAATAGTGAGGTGCACATTACCACTACAAATACTGTGTGCGGTGCGTGAAGAGGAGGACTCAGATCCGGCGACCTACTCCACGAAACAGCTTCAAAACTCTGGTTGGATCAGGAATAAGCAAAGCTAGATATTAGCATTACCACAGCAAACTAATGGGGCAGCCAATACCACACCTATTGCTGACATACATCAAAATAGAGAGAAAATAAAATAACAAAAAGGCAAAAGCTACCATTACATTAAATTTACAAAAGGCAAAGCAGCAGTGACAATCTTTCTGAAGAAAGAAACAACCATAATTAAAATCCATCATGTACAATAAATATAACCTAGACCAGTATCAATCAATGAGTGATACATGTACAATAACCAACATTTCCTTTTACCTCTAGGGATACAACTTTCCACATAACCAGAAATGAGGCTCCACAGTTACCTCCCCCGCATGCAAACCTACATGAAATCACACACAAGCATAGTTCACATACAAAATAACCCATCATGCATTAAGGTTATTGGTTAGTCACATCCCAAGGGTTTACAGTGAAACATGGTCATATTATAGTAGATCAATTTACCACAAGCATACATATAAAAACACGTTACCTAGAGAACATTACTCTATTACTGTGAGCCATACAGCCAATGTTACCTCAACTCGCATTCCTATAGGCAATGACAGAGCGCGCGTGCATAGCGTCTTCCAGCCAAGCCCGTCGGTAGATCAACAATATGCTACCCGGAAGCGTCTGGTACACCGTCACACCTCTGTTGTCAAACAGTTACACTTTACACACCGCTAACTTAAATAACATGTTTGCAATAGAAATGGAGTGTTGACACATACCTTTCATAGGCGACAGCACAGCGAACCCAGGGTAAAGAGGACGTACGAGCCGAGGGATTACTTAGTTTTCCACCCGATGTGCCGGTTTTATATGAAGTGCTATTGACACTAATGAATAACTAGCCGCTTACAAGCTAACTAGAGGGCGTGGTTAAGTGGGAAGAGGGATACGGCGAGCACAGAAGGACAACCTTGCTACGGCCGTTACTGTGCCGGTTACATTCACATACAGAAATCAAGAATTAAAAAGTGATGTTGATGGGTTTGCGGGTTAGTGTATGAAACTGGTGTAACTGTGCAAACTGAACGATTGAATTTTTTTTTAACAATTTCTCTGTATGTAGGCTTGAAAGTGTTTCATTGAAGCTGTCGAACCACAAAAGACATATTTGTAACTGAAAATATATTGTGTAGACTATATGAAAATACATATTGTCCATTGATAATTATTTGGGTTGAATTAGAATTAAATTACATGTAAATATATATACATGTATGCTTAAAGGTAACCATGTACTCACACCAGTAGAGGGAGAAAAAGTTAAACATAGCATCTGCTGACGCAATATACACTTGCAGATACACCTGTACAGAGTGTCAATATTTAGCCAACACACAGTGAGAATAGAATTAACTCTTGTAGAGCAATACACCCATGCAGCTTCCCCTATATGAGGAGCTGTAATGAGGACTGCATGAACATTTGAGGAGAGAGCAGTAGAAAATTGTGTTTAATGTTTAGTTTTATTTAAAAACTGCTGTCTACTCTTAACTTTGAAATATAAAATATTGATACAATAAATAGAATCTCCAATTAATATTACAGCTTATTGGTAAATAATGCCATGTTAGATTCAGCAGCCTGTGGGCCATCAGGGGTGAAGAAAAGTCTAGCTAAAATAATAATTCAAGGGCACCACAATGACCTGCAGGTCACAGCAAAAAGAGAAAAAAAGTGAGTTTAGATTACATTGATGAGGGGATAAACTTGATCAATTTATGCTTTTTAGGAGGCGTAACAGTGTTATTGTAGTGAACAAAAACAAAAACTAATAAAAAAACATTTTCATTACCTAAAATAAGATATGATTAGATAAAAAATCTTTCCTTGAAAACTAACTGAATAAAATAAAAACACAACACCTATATTTAGTTTTCATATTTTCATTTGCGTTTCATATTTCTGTCCAGAATTACAGGTGAAACTCGAAAAATTAGAATATCGTGCAAAAGTTCATTAATTTCAGTAATTCAACTTAAAAGGTGAAACTAATTGTGGCAGCGGGGGCGTGGTCAAGCGCCCGTCCGAAGGGAGAAAGCGGTAAGGGCGCTTGCACCTGAGCTAAATTATGTCTAACACCTGTCTCTAATTGCAGTGAGTATGGGGAGAGCGGCATAAAAGGGCCACAACATCGCCAGTGAGGAAGCTTGAGACAGACGCCAGTCTAGTCATATTGTCACGTCCATATTGTTGTTCTTTGTTTTGTAAGATACTTTGTGTGCACATTAAAGGCCCTTACCTGGGTGTAGAGAGAGAGCTTAATCAGCAGACATGTCTGCTGATTAAGCTCTCTCTCTCGATCACCCTCTGCGAGTGGCCTTTATCCCTCTTGACGGCTCAATTTAGCCTGATACGGGACCGGGCGTGCGCAATCACACGCCGGACCCGCCCTCCACAGTGCCACATTAATATATTATATAGACTCATTACAAGCAAAGTAAGATATTTCAAGCCTTTATTTGATATAATTTTTATGATTATGGCTTACAGCTTATGAAAACCCCAAATTCAGAATCTCAGAAAATTAGAATATTACATGAAATCAATAAAAAAAAAGGATTTTAAATACAGAAATGTCGGCCCTCTGAAAAGTATAATCATGCATATGTACTCAGTACTTGGTTTGGGCCCCTTTTGCATTAATTACTGCCTCAATGCGGCGTGGCATGGATGCTATCAGCCTGTGGCACTGCTGAGGTGTTATGGAAGACCAAGATGCTTCAATAGCGGCCTTCAGCTCTTCTGCATTGTTTGGTCTCATGTCTCTCATCTTTCTCTTGGCAATGCCCCATAGATTCTCTATGGGGTTCAGGTCAGGCGAGTTTGCTGGCCAATCAAGTACAGTAATACCATGGTCATTGAACCAGGTTTTGGTACTTTTGGCAGTGTGGGCAGGTACCAAGTCCTGCTGGAAAATGAAGTCAGCATCTCCATAAAGCTTGTCTGCTGAAGGAAGCATGAAGTGCTCTAAAATGTCCCGGTAGACGGCTGCGTTGACTCTGGACTTAATAAAGCACAGTGGACCAACACCAGCTGATGACATGGCTCCCCAAACAACACAGACTGTGGAAACTTCACACTGGACTTCAAGCATCTTGGATTGTGTGCCTCTCCATTCTTCCTCCAGATTCTGGGACCTTGGTTTCCAAATGAGATGCAAAATTTGCTCTCATCAGAAAAGAGGACTTTGGACCACTGAGCAACAGACCAGTTCTTTTTTTTATTTAGACCAGGTAAGACGCTTCTGACGTTGTTTGTTGTTCAGGAGCGGCTTGACAAGAGGAATACGACATTTGAAGCCCATGTCCAGGACCCGTCTGTGTGTGGTGGCTCTTGATGCAGTAACTCCAGCCTCAGTCCACTCCTTGTGAAACTCCCCCACACATTTGAATGGCCTTTTCCTGACAATCCTCTCCAGGCTACGGTCATCCCTGCTGCTTGTGCACCTTTTTCTTCCACACTTTTCCCTTCCACTTAACTTTCTATTAATGTGCTTTGATACAGCACTTTGAGAACATCCAACTTCTTTTGCAATTACCTTTTGAGGCTTTCCCTCCTTGTGGAGGGTGTCAATGATGGTTTTCTGCACAACTGTCAGGTCAGCAGTCTTCCCCATGATTGTGAATTCAACTGAACCAGACTGAGAGACCATTTAAAGGCTCAGGAACCCTTTGCAGGTGTTTTGGATTAATTAGGTGATTAGAGTGTGACACTTTGAGCCTACAATACTGAACCTTTTCACAATATTCTAATTTTCTGAGATTCTGAATTTGGGGTTTTCATAAGCTGTAAGCCATAATCATAAAAATTATATCAAATAAAGGCTTGAAATATCTTACTTTGCTTGTAATGAGTCTATATAATATATTAGTTTCACCTTTTAAGTTGAATTACTGAAATTAATGAACTTTTGCACGATATTCTAATTTTTCGAGTTTCACCTGTATGTAACTATCAAGGGGCAAAAAGAAATAATCTGTGGTTTTGAATGGTCAAAGAGCACCACAACAATTGGTGGAGGTGTTCGGAGCCACGCCTATGCTGATTCTGCAAAATGTGAGAGCAGAGTTTCTGGGTACATTGATGTAATGGCGGTTGGCAGAAAGCAAACGAGTGCTGTGCAATACTAGACATTTCTTGACCGTGGCAAAGACAGCTGAAACAAGGTAACAATGAGCAGCATTAAACAAAATAATCAAAGGATGTTATCATCTGTCTTGAAAGGTTACATGCCAATAGTTCAAATGAGAATAAATAGGTGCATGAGGCATGGGGCAAAAGTGCAATTGTGAGGCAATCGTCTGTTTCGCAACTGCTTGCAGATCCATAAACAACATGTAAGATGTGAATAAGGGCAGCTGGTGAAGTTTTTGGTGCCACCCTAGGGTAAGTTGGTGCTGTGGCATTAGATCTGATTTGTTCACCTGCCTCACAAGCAATCATTTAATGTTTAACTCATTTAACGCAAATTCTCTTTATGCGGACAGCTGTCATTAGCAGTGCACAACAGAACAACTACAACTTGGAACATAGAGTCTTCTTGAAGGTTAACAAAAATATTTCAAGCATATTTATACAGTAAGAGTACAGTTCAAATATAATGAATATCTATTTTATAATTGGTATTTATGTTAACATACACATTATAAAATAGATATACTCATTATGTAGGAAACGTGAGCTTCACCATTTCTGTTCTGTCATGTTCATGTTGACATTTTTTTCAAGCAGAAGGTTTCTGACATGCATTCGCGCTCCCTGTTCTTCACATTGTTGCTCACGCTTTCACTACCTAACTGTTTGTAAATTTAACAGTACCAACGGAGCTTAAGTGTGCAATAAATCTAATCTTCATCCATTTTCACGCCATACCTGAAGTACTTCCTAAAGATTTCAATCCCTAAAACTAAAATTACTAAAACTAAATAATAACTAAATAGTAATAAAAAAAACTAATTTAACTTAATTAATTTGCTCCATATTTATTCACCCTGTGTGTGCTGTTCTGTGCCAGATCGTTGTTTGCCCTCATGCTATCAACATCCAGCCTGCTTACCTGTCATGTACTTGTTGGTGTGTTCTGCTCTGTCTCCTGTTGGCTTCTGATTTCTTGGGACCAGTTGTCCACCCCCTCGGCCTGTCCCTGCCTGGTTCTGTCAGCCTGATCTCCAGTCCTACAGGCTTTTTGTCCAATTTTAATTCTGATTATTAAAATTTTATCAGTAAAGAAATTAATCAAGTCATTATTATTGTGCTGCGACAAGACTTTCAGTCGAGGCTTTAGTGCTAAATTTTTTTGCCACAGCACTGAATAAATACTTTGCAAAAATATTCTGACCTGGCAGCTTTGAGTGCCTGTCTGTAGCTACAGACACTATACTTCCATGCACCACTAAATACTTCTAATTTTGAATTCTTCCACTTGTGCTCCATTTTCCGAGCTGCTTTCTTGAGAGCATGAGTGTGATCATTGAACCATTGTGCAGGGCTTTTTTCTTTAATAGAAGGAGGGCGACACTATCAAGATTGCTAGAGAAGACTTCAAATATTAATATTTATATAAATATTTTAAAATATTTATATTTTCTGATATTACTTCAAGTTCTTCTAGACATTTGGCTTACTGAGTAAATGAGATAAATCTGGAAGATTATTAGTGAAGCTATCATTAGTGGTCAAAATAATAGTTCTAACTGAACGATAATTTGGTGTATATTGAGTAACATTAGTTGATCGCAGCATACTCAGATAATGATCTGAGATCCCATCAGTATCAACTCCATATGATAGAATTAAATCTATGATTATGGTGAAGAGTAGGTCCAACTCTTCCGATTTTGTCTGACTCCAAGAGAGTTTAGAATATCGATAAACGCTAATCCCAATGTATCATTTTCATTATCTAAGCGAATGTTGAAGTCACAACAGTTAAATCTCTATCCACAGTAACTACTAGATCTGATTTGCAAATTCACCAAGGAAATCAGAATACGGCTTGGGTGATGTATATACTGTAGCAAGTGCAAAAGACGACAGAGATTTTTTTAAATTGTATTTGACAGTGTCACAACAAATATCCTGTCCTCTGAGTAACACCAAAATCTTCACTGTAAATTGCAGCAACACCTCCTCTTCCCTTTTTTCATCATTACAGCGGAAAAAACATACAATTCTCTGACATTTTGATGCATACAGATAAGTGTAAGACATCATTAGAGACTATAAAGTGTCTACTTTTATTTGTGTACACTCACAATAACAACAAAACCTTGTGCTTTGGTAAAATAAAGAAAATAAAAAGGGTGAGCTGTAAGTAGTCTCAGGGTTCACAAGCATATATCTGAAACATGTCACAAAAATGAACTGAAACTCTGCAAATACTTATCACACAAACATGAAACATATGTCTAAAGAAAGCTTAAAATGTCTACTTTTAAATAAATACTTTTAGGGCAGTGGTGGCTCAGCGGTTAAGGCTCTGGATTACTGACCGGAAGGTTGGGGGTTCAAGCCCCAGCACCGCCAAGACACCACTGTGTGGCCCTTGAGCAAGGCCCTTGATCCTATCTGCTCCAGGGGCGCCGAATCATGGCTGACCCTGCACTCTGACCCCAGCTTAGCTGGGATATGTGAAAAATAAATAATTTCACTGTATATATGCAGAAATGTATGTATAATGTGTGACAATTGGGCAATTAAAAAATAAATTAAATTAAATTAAATTTAAATTAAAAAAACAATTCAAATTTAAAACAAATATTCTCCTGCAATGTAATCTGTATGAAACAAAGCGATGTACAGTTTTCCTGGCTCAGCTAATTTATCTGTAATGTGATCCCACCCACCAGCAGAGTGCGCTATTCATACACTAATGTGCTGTGGCGATCAATGCAAATGGTAAACGCCCCCGACTTTGTCTTAAAAACAACATGTTCATTACTTTTTCTGCGCATTTGAAAGACAACATAATACACAAGTGAGAAAACTCCTGGATAATGACGAAGAGTTACAATTTTCCTCAGAAGAGGAGCAGGGCTCTGATGAACGTTTGCATTTTGAATAAAGACTTGATCCAGCCGAGGATACAATTTCAGATGAGTAAGTCATTTAGTTTTTATTAGTTGACATGCTATTTTATATAAACATGTACATATTTTTCTAGTGGGACTGTTTCCAGACTTGCCAGCCAGGATTCAGAGTATTGACATTTGACATTAGTTACATGTAAATGTTGTTTCGGCTAAAGCTGGCAATTTAAATAAATTGTATGCTGTATGATATAAATATGATATGTAATATGATATTAAAATAATATGAATGTTTAGATTATATTTTATCTAGTGTTTATGCTACCTCATTACCATCAACAAAGCTTGTGCTTGCAAATATATGTTCAGATTAAATGAGTAAAATGCACTTTAAATATGCCCATATTAGAAAATCACCATCTTGTAATGATTTTTGAAGTATCATGTGACATTGAAGACTGCAGAAAATGTATATTTTACAATATATTCAAATAGAAAACTGTTCTTTTATATTGTAAAAATAGTTCAAAATATCACTGTTTTTACTCTATTTTGGATCAAATAAATGCAGCTTTGGTGAGCAGAAGAGACTTTTTTAAAATGGTAGTGTAGGTCTAAAATTAAGTAAATTCTTTATGTAAAGAAAATGTATAGTCAGATTACTTCTTTTAACTTAAAACTTGATTTTGATCATTAAGTCTCCTCACATTCATTCTCGTTCTGTCACATTCCTCATTGATAGGCCCAGGGGAGGGGTCTTTTGTCTCCTCATGTGTGAAAGACATCCATATTCATGATAGTTCATGCCTACTCACATATGACCTTTCTAACACTATAAGTGTCTTACAAAAGTTAAATTACTATATTGTTTATGAATGAGCGATCAGGTTGGTTTTCACGTCATTTTGTAGCAAAAAATCTAGGCTACAAGATCCAGTTCCAGATCCGGGCTTGAGGACAAATGTTTAGTATGTGTTATATGGCCTTATTTCAATGATTCAAAATTTTGTTTTTTCAAAAAACATACATGAACATACATGTTGCTCACTTATTATTGTAGCCCAGTTTGTGCTGAATACAGTGTTATCAGACTTTAGCCATTAATGTGTTTTTAAGCAACTGAAAAAAGCACAAATGTCAAGGCATGTCAAAACTTCTCCAGGGCCCAAAACACTCTTAGACCCCAGAGGGTTAAGGTGAGGCTCATGTTTATAACAATAACCTCAGTAATAATTTTTAATAGTCATGCAGACTGTTTTATTCAGTTGTGTGCTGAATGAAAAGTATTTCTGGGTTTAAAAAATACAAAAATCAAAATGAATGTGGATCATTGTATCTCAAAAGGAATAAAAAGCCCGATGTGGCCCCTTTACCAAAATAGTTGCCCACCCCTGCTTTAGCAGGTCAGGTCTAACCCAAAAACTCTTCCAATTGTCTATAAATCCTATGCTATTCTCCAGACACCACTCAGACATCCAGCCATTCGATGACACTAATCTACTATAAAACTCATTATCACGTCGATCAGGGACTTAATTTTCTTGAACATAACCAATTTTCTATGCTTAAAATTAAAACTCATGGGAGATCATGAGATAATGTGATTGATATTCTGCAAACACCAGCTAAAAATTATCTATGATTTTTGACACAATTGCCGGACTCTGACTTTACACTTCAAAACACACATAACAAAGTTTTATATGCTAACATGCATCACATGATGCCTAACTGTGGTTAGAATCATTGAATGCATTCTTCTGATCTTGAACATACATGATGCACACTTCTACAATATATAATCATTTATATTCAAATTTTAACGTGTAGTGAAATAACCACAAAGTTTCATTTATAAAAATGCTTGTCTGTTTATTTAGAGAATGTTGATGTTAACATATTTAATGTCTTTTGCACCGATTTCATTATATAAATGTCAGGATTAAAGTATGCTCTTTTTATGAGCGGGAAAACTGAGGAAAGCTAGAAAAAAGAGTAAAATTAATTATCTTGAGGGGAGGACACTTTGACCACAGGTCCTCTTAAAATCACGTCTGATTGGCTTAAGAGCATCTTCGGATGTGACCAAACAGAAATGGTTAAAAGACTAGCCTGGACAACTCCTCTTCACTATTGGTCTACGGCTACACACATTTTGACCTCTGTCCCGGAAAGTTCTGGGTCTCCCTTGGGGGAACCTGGTCATTCTGTCACCCATCCAGCGTACCAAACAAAGGCCTCCTGGAACCGAACCAAGCCAAAAGGGCAAATCACGGTGTACTAAAGGAGTTCTCTTTAAGAGCATTGCAGGAGTTTTCAAACTCCATCTTGTCCGACTTCTCCAAAGATGTCGAAGTCATTGCTTAAAAGCCCCATCTGATCATTCCAGCACCAAACTATCTGGCATAAACGAGGTCCAAAACATTGACAGAGCACAACCAGAACTTTCTACAGACCCAGCCAAAGAACCAAAGCAACACAACGAAACACAAGTACACCTCCAGACTTTTGCTAGAAAATGCTGGTGTTTTATTTAAATACTTCAGGTAACCCAATTGCAAATCAAGGTAATACTAAATTAAATATTGATGGTTCTCATGGCATGGTCAATATACACCATAAAGATCAGTTTTCTCTTTTACAGATCATTTCCATTCACCTTCTGTAACAGCTCATTTACCAACCTGTTTTATGTTTGCTTGGGTGTGTTAGTTTAGTTTTATATTGAATATTAGCAATAAAGCCTTGCTTGTGGACAAAGAGAATTTGACTGTGTATTTGATCATATCTGTCCCTAGAAATCTGTTGATCCTAAAATGTTGCATTGCTCATGAAAATTGTTCAAATCTATGTGATATTATTTTCAATCACACTGAAAGTAGTATTACTGTATGAATTAACATTACATTCAGATCAACTCATCACTGGCTGAAGATTTTGATCTTACATAAAGAATAATTCTTATATTACTCCCTGAATTTAGATTCCCTTTGAGCTAAATTCTGTGCATTAGTGATTGGAAAATGACACAGGCATAAGCTTAAAGCCATAAGCAAACCATTATGCAAATTCCCTACATATATTGGTGGTCGAACACAGCCAAGATTCTTAAACCAATGAATTAATTATTTACATATAAAAATCCTACCTATTGTTACATACTGTGGTTGTCTATGGAATAGGGGGGCATGTTTAATTTGTGAATGGATTTTTTTGTTGTGTGTGCTGGGTTGGCAAATGACAAAAGCATCCAACCAGATAAGTGCAAAAGTAATTTATTTTGTATATCACTGTAACTAAGTCATTTAAATGATAAATGAATAGAGTATTTACATATTATTATTTATATGTAAATACTCTTTACTCATTTATTTACTCTCTTTTCCCTCTGGTTTCATTATTAGTATATTCTTTAAGGATATACTAATAAAGAAACCAGAGGGAAAAGGGACATGAGTGGAGCCAAAGAAAATAAAGAATCAAAACAAAACTGTTCTAACTCATTATTTTAAACGTCTAATGTCATTAAATTGTCAGTTCAAACAAAACCACAATAAAATAAAATAAAACAGGTCTTCAGCATTGGAAATGCCAATATCTAAATTATTCTACCTGATCCCCAAATAAACATCAAAAAGTACAGGGGTTGGCACTCACTCCTAACCTAAGGTGTCTAATACAAATAACAGTCTACATGATGTATGATGTATGTCATGTGACATCTTGCCTGTACACTTTTCCACTGGTTAGAAGAGCAGCGAGTTATATAAATAATACCAATGAAAATTCACATAAACAGTGAATGGGTAATGAGTGAATAAGTCAGTACACAAAATGAGCATGCAGAGTCACAGTGAGCCAGTGACAACACACAGAACTGGGAGCTAACATGCAAAGCTGTCATCAATCGAAAAAAGCTACAAACAATTCAACCGGCTATTAAAGGGTTGGAAGCACCATCCATTGGTGGAGAGTGGAGATGATAATCAGTGTGAAAGAGAGGGAAACCGAGAAAAAGAAGCATGCATGCACATACATAGGGATGCAACACCTATAATGCATTATGGAATATGTTTTTAAAAAACATGTAATATTTTTTTTACAATCACTCTATTCAAATCAATAAAGAGCAATTTAAAAATCCTACCTATAATGGAGAATGCAGGCAGATCTTAAAACTGAGGTTCCTTATCTGTCACTCACTCGATGTTGTGTCAATGTAGTGACACTAGGGGTCACTCTTGGCAGCCCAAGACACATCTGATCTTTGATAAAAGGCCAATAGGAATTCTCGAGTGGTATTTGCATGCCACTCCCCTGAACTTTCAGGTATAAAGGAGCTGGTGTGTGAACTGCTCATTCAGATTTTCTCTTCGGAGCCGAGCTGCCGATGTTCACTGAGCTGAATTCCCACAGCTTCCCATTCACCTCTGCTGGGTCTGACAGCGCATTTCAGCGGCTTCTCCCCCTTTGCACTGGTGCACTGCAGAAATCGCCCCTGGACACTTTGGCAAAACCCGATAAGGGTATATTCTAAAAGAGTATAATCCTAAAAGTGTATATTCTAAAAGAGTGGCACACATGGAAACATCTTTTTGAAGACATGTCTTTTTAAAGAAGCCTTTCCGTTTGTGTGTTATTCCTGGTTGTGGTCGTTATCTCTCGCCTTCTGACGGCCACGATCGCTGTCTTTCGTGTCTGGGAGCTGCCCACGCGGAGACATCGTTCGTGGATGGGACATGTTCTCACTGCGAGAACATGACCATGGCAGTGTTGTGGTTGCGGCTTGCCTTCGTATGAAAGCAAGCCACCCCAGTGTCTCCAGGCCTCGGTCCTTCTACCAACGGGTATGAAGCCAGCGCGGCTAGCACTGGGGGCGATTTGGGGATCTCAATGGGACCACTTCCACCAGGCATTCCCCCACGGACCTCCCATTCCCCAGCATGCTCGTTTTCCCCGATCTGGCTTCCTGATGAATCCGCCGTCTGTCTCAGTGCGAGTTCGACCTCTTATTCGGGGCCCACGAAGGTGATGAGCTCTGCCCTGTCTTCCCAGAAGTGCACAAGGAGCTGAACAGGTCGTGGGAGGAACCTTTTACTGCCCGGCCCCGATCTTTCAGCTCCCCCGCCCTCACTACGCTTGATGGTGGGGTGGCCAAGGGGTATGCAGCAATCCCCTTGTTATATAAGGTTCTCACAGTGCACCTATGGCTGCAGAGCACCGCCACCTGGTACAGGTGCCCAAAGCTCCCGTCCAGGGCCAACTACGTGGGTTTACGTAGTTCCTGACGCCCAAAGCCTACGGTGCCACTGGACAAGCTGCCTCCACCCTACACTCCATGGCTCTCCTGCAAGACCACCAAGCCAAGGTGTTAAAAGAACTGCTTAAGGGTAGTTCCGCCCTGGGATTGCAAATGTCTGTTAGAGAGACACCTCCGGGCGATGAAAGTCATGGCACAGTCTCTTGGAAGGGCGATGTCCACGTTGGTCCAGGAGCGCCACCTTGGCTCAACCTGGTTAAGATGAGAGAGGCTGACAAGGCACGGTTCCTTGACACCCCCATTTCCCAGGTTGGCCTGTTTGGCGACACTGTCGAGGACTTTGCCCAGCAGTCTCGGCAGTGAAGCAGCAGACGGAGGTTATCCAACACCTCCTGCCCCGGCACGGCTCAAGACCTGCACCATGTCTTCTCATTGCCAAGGGCATCCTCCGCCCCTGCGGCCCCGCCCTGGCGTCAAGCCCACCGCAGGAAGCAGACTCAGTCCTTGACTCAGCTCGGCCACAGGGCTCAAGCCCCTTCAACGTGGCACCTCAGGCTCCACCCTGCCGTGAGGGCCCACCCACCAGTATGTCCGACAAGATTGTCCCCATGGTCCCCCTCACCCGGAGCTTGGATGCGTGACTTACGCTCTCCAACCCGTCGCGATGGCTAACCCATACCGTCCGACTTGGCTATGCAATTCAGTTATCCAGACATCCGCCCAGGTTCAGCGGCATCCACTTCACCTCAGTGAACGGTGAGAATGCTGCTACCTTGCGCATGGAAATCGCTACCCTCCTACGGAAGGGTGTGATAGAGCCTGTCCCTCCGGCCGAGATGAAGAAGGGGTTTTTTCAGCTAATTCATTGTACCAAAGAAACCCGCGGTGGGGTTGCGGCCAATCTTGGACCCGTGAGTACTGAACTGGGCTTTACACTCCCGTTCAAGATGCTGATGCAAAAACGCATTCTAACGAGCATCTGGCATCAAGATTGGTTAGCGGAGGTAGATCTGAAGGACACACACTTCCATGTCTCGATTCTACCTCGACACAGGGTCAGGCGTACCAGTACAAGGTCCTCCCTTTCAGCCTGTCCCTGTCCCCTCGTGTCTTCACAAAGGTCGCAGAGGCAGCCCTTGCCCCATTAAAGGAAGTGGGCATTGGCATCAACTATCTCAACTAGCTAATCCTAGCTCACTCTAGGGATGTGTTCTGTGCGCAAAGGGACCTGGTGCTCACGCACCTTAGCCGACTAGGGCCTCAGATCAACTGGGAATAGAGCAAGCTCCTCCCGGTTCAGAGCATCTCTTATCTCGGCTTGGAGTTGGAGTCTTTCTCGATGACGGTATGCCTCACGAACGAAACTGTTTCAGAGGCTCCTGGAGCATATGGCATCCTCAGCGGTGGCCACACCACTCGGGTTGATGCATATGAGACCACTTCAGCACTGGCTCCAGACTCGAGTCCTGCATGGCACCACAGGACACATCGCGTGGCCATCACGCCGGTCTGTCACCACCTCTTCAGCCCTTGTACCGACCTCACATTTCTACGGGCAGGTATTCCCCTAGAGCAGGTCTCCAGGCGTGTTTTGGTTACGAACGACTCCTCCAAGAAGGGCTGGAGTGCTGTATGCAACGGGCATGCAGCTACTTGGTCCTGGATGGACCCGTGGTTATGTAGGCACATCAACTGACTCGAGTTCTTGGCAATACTGCTCGCCCTGCGGAGGTTCCAGCCATTGATCTAGGGCAAGCATGTGTTGATTCGTACAGACAACAACATAACGATGGCATACATCAACTGTCAAGCCGGTTTACGCTCCCATTGTATGTCACAACAGGAGCATACATTAAAGCCGCTATAGCGGCACACCACGACACAGTGGACAATTAGTCCTTAGGGAAGCATGACCTGATCATCAGGTTCCTGAGAGGTGCCAGGAGGTTGAATCCCTCCAGACCTTGCCTCATTCCCTCATGGGACCTCTCTGTAGTTCTTCAGGGTGTACAGGGAGCCCCCTTTGAGCCCTTGGAGTCAGCTGAGCTTAAGGCGCTCTCTTTATAGACTGCCCTCCTGACTGCGCTCACTTCCATCAAGGGGGTAGGAAACCTGCAAGTGTTCTCTGTCAGCGAAACGTACCCGGAGTTCAGTCCAGGCTATTCTCACATGATCTTGTGTGTGCACAAGGTTCCCACGACCCCATTAAGGGATCAGGTGGTGAACCTGCAAACGCTGCCCCAGGAACAGGCAGACCTAGCATTGACGTTGCTGTGTCCGGTGAGTGCTTTACGCATCTATTTGGATTGCACTTTAGAGTCACTGAGCAGCTCTTTGTCTGCTTTGGTGGACAGAGGAAAGGAAGAACTGTCTCCAAGCAGAGGATCGCCCACTGGGTCATTGACATCATAGCGATGGCATATCACGCCCAGCAAGTGCCACCTCCTGCGGGGCTATGAGCCCATTCTACCAGGAGTGTGGCAGCCTCCTGGGCCCTGACATGTGGTGTCTCTCTAACAGACATTTGCAGAGCTGGGCTGGGCAACACCCAAAACCTTTGCGTGGTACTACAGTCTCCGGGTTGAGCCGGTTTTGTCACGTGTCTTGGCAGGAATGAACAGGTAAGTCCGGGACATTTGGCCAGGTGTATCACTTGCGCATAGAGCCTTTCACCTCCCCTGAGCTGAAGATGTGTGCTGTTGACTCCCAGTGTTTACAAAATGTGTTCCCTGGATGACTTCCTCCTAGCCCTGTGGCTGACGTGTTTGCGGAGAAACTTGCTTCCAGCTCAGTACATGTGCTAAATAAGCCCTGTACTGGGGTAGGTGCTCTGCATGTGTTGGTTCCCCATAGGTGACCCCATGCGATGTATATCTTCAGCTAAATGTTTCCCTGTGGGTAAACAGTGTCTTCCTTGGGCAGAGGCCTCTCTCACCCAGTCACCATGTTTGTAGAAACTCCTCCCCCGTTGGATAGGACCTACCATGGGACTTCTCTACATGACATACTTCCAACAAGGCTAGGCAAGACCATGTGATGTATTTCCATTAAAAATCCACCCACTGGGTGGGGTGTGGTCTCCGCTGTGTCTTCCCCTTGGAAGTGACACTCCCCCCGACGCAGACACTGGTGGTCCCAGTCGGTTGACAAATGTCAAATTTTTGGGGGGGAGAGAAAAAAGATGGAAAGAGGCATGACTGGGCTAGCCTATCCATATTTTTTGGGCAGTTGACTTGTTCCCGAAGGGCCGTTCGATGCTCATAACAGAGGGGGAGTGTCACAGGTTAACCTGTTGACTATATAAACTTGGACTTTTCAAACATACACCCATATCACTTGTACTGTACATTGCCGGCAAAAGTAACATCTGTGTACACCAGGGAGGTGTTATGGAGTTTTTATTTTTGTTAAGTCTAAAGTTTGTTACTGTTTAGTTTCCAACTTTTAATAGTTTGTTTCCTTAAGTTTTCACTATATTTCTAAAAGAACATTAATTGCCAGAACATTAATTAATGTGACAATTACCTTTATTTTCCCACAAATTTTCCACAAACCTTGCAGCAGTTAAACTTCCCTGTTCACACTCTGTACAACCAAACCCATAATCTGGGTCAAACTGTTTTTTAAAGCAACACCCACATCACTTCCTGTGGAAGCTACCATTTGGGTGAGATGTCACAGGGGAGAATTTAGGAACTGTGGTTTTGACCATTTATTTTGTTGTTGAACTTTCTTCTGTTAATGATTGTGGTATTACCTGTTTGGGAAGTTTAAGTTTTGTTATGTTGAGTGTTACAATTATTTTATTTGATTGTTGCAAACTTTTTAGTTTTTTTTCTGTTAAATTGGTGTGCCCTGTAGGTGGGGCTTTAGCCTATAAATAGGCTTGCTGGCTGAATGCATTCAGCTCTGATTGGGGGTTGAGCAGTGTTGCAAACTTTGGCCATTCGGTTTAGCCAAATTAGCACATTGTTGCTGTTTTGTTTTCTTTTGTACAGTTTTTATTTATTTTTGTTTCCTCCTGCACTGTAAATATTTTTGCACCTTCCAATTAAACACCATTTTTGGATTATGCATCAACTTTTTGTACAGCACGTCATTTCCTTTTATCACTCCAACTGTTTGGACTCCCTACAGGGAGGTTACGTGTCAGCCTGGTGCACTGGCTACAAGGCACACAGTAGTCTGCCCATCTCACACCGCCAGTTCACATAACACAGTTCAGCTAGTTGTGGAACCCCTAGTGTCACTACATCGACACAACGTTGAATGAGTGACAAATAGGGAATGTCCTGATGGAGGGAACGAGATGTTGTGTCCCTCCTGGAACAACACTGGACTACCCATTGAAATGGTCAGGACCTTCTCTCGGCTCCTCAGCACAAAACCTGAATGAGTGGTTCACATTCCAGCTCCTTTATACACGTATGTTCGGGGGAGTGGCATTCAAATACAACTCGCTAATTCCCATTGGTCTTTTATCAAAGATCAGAGGTGTTTCGGTCTCCCAAGAGTGACCCCTAGTGTCACTACATCGACACGTCTCGTTCCCTCCATCAGGGAATGGAGGACACGAAAGTAACCAGGATGTTATTTGTCATTTTGCACAGTCATTCTTATCTATGTTCCGCTACCGCTTCATAAAAGGCCTTATATTATAGTTAGATTTATAACATTGAGATGTTCCAGTGCAATCAACTTTTCTATCTTAACTGTTTGTGGTTTTAATCATTGGAGTAGTGATGTTCGCATTTTTGTGCCTGCTTGCTAAGCGAATTTGAAAATAACTTGTGTCACAATGTGCATCATTGTCCGAGTGCAATTTCAGATGGTAGTGAAAATGCTTGATCATGCTAGTTAGTATTTGGTAGCATTGCTTTTAAATAGTTTAACTTGGGTAAAGTGTGTTGGGTAGTTTTGTAGGAGGTTAGGTAGTTGGGTAGTGTTGGGAGGTTAATCACGCGAGTAAACATGCCCGCTTTGCTTCGGTCAGACTGCGCGAATAACACATTCCGTGTTTCATTTGTTTCTTTATGCTTTCATAACAACACATGATGTAATAAGGAAAACACCACTATTAATCCTTGAGATTTCCAACGCAGCATACAGGTACACACTCCTTAAACCATGGTCACACTAAGAATTACATTAAATGACAAAAGAGAAAACATAAACCCACGTTGTGGCTAAATTAAACCTGGAAATAAAGTTTTTGGATTTTGCAGGTGCGATTCAACGAAAAGGGCTAAATAGTTGATCGGCTTGTGATGCGCGAATGGTCTGCACACGCAGTGTGAGTCTCGTCACACTTTAATAGTGTTTAGTCTCCCATTCAGCTGATGAAAACATGCTGTGTGATAATGAGGAAAGATTACAGCAAGATGTAGATTGGAATGCAGGTGTGAAAATGTAATATAAATAACGCTCCTCTCTCTCTGTTGCTTGCGTGCAATGATTACCCCTCTGTGTGATTTTGAAAAATATATATTCATAAAATAAGAAATATTTAAGATTCCACACAATTTCGTGATGAGTAATCAAATAAGAAAATTTGTGACATTAACTGTGTTAACTCATTTTGCATAAAAGGACAGGTTCCCCGTCTGTCGCTCACTTCGACATTGTGTCGAAGAAGCGACACTAGGGGTCTCTCTTGAGCGCTGAATATGCCTCTGATCTATGAAAAAAGTCCAATGAGAAGTTGGCAGACAGTACTTGCATACCCCACCCCCAGACATACGGGTATAAAAGCGGGGAAATACGTCGAGTTCTTTCAGAAATTTTCTTCGGAGCCGATGGTCGTGTATGCAGTCAGCTGCGAGTCACACACCTGTTCCTGCTTCTGTTCCTCTGACGCTCTGTTGGATCTACGGCGCACTTCAGCGGCTTTTCTCCTCTGCACGGCAGCGCAGCTTGCCCCTGGGTGCTTCGACAGCGCAGAAAGCTTAAAAGAGTTTATTTAAAAGAGTGATTTTCTCTATAAAAGAGTATTTTCCTCTAAAAGAGCTTTTACACAGCGGCGTTGAACGTCCTTTTTAGGATGCGTCTTTATAAAGATGCCATTCCGCCCCTGTGTAGTTCCTGGATGCGGTAGAGTGCTCTCCGCTTCAGACGGCCACAAGCATTGTCTCGTGTGTCTGGGCAGCGATCACACTGAGGCAGCGTTTGTGGATGGTTCATGTTCTCACTGCGAGGGCATGACCATGGCAACGTTGCAGTCGTGGCATGCTTTCAACAGAAAGCACGCCACTCCAGCACACTCCGTCCTCCCCACAGCCACTCACAGCCTCGCCCCCCCGTCCCATTTTTTCCGGAAGTGCACGATGAGCTGACGAGCACCCCTCTCCACTCGTCACAAAGCCACTCGCTCATCCGCTCTTGCTACCCTCGATGGCAGAGCGGCCCACGGATATACGGCGATTCCCCAGGTGAATAGGACTGTTGCGCTCCACCTATGCCCCAGAAACCCTACCACCTGGCAGGGTCGCCCTGTGCTCCCCTCAAAGGCATGTAGGACAACATCGTCATTCACTGCCAAAGCCTACAGTGCCGCCGGACATGCCACTTCCGCCCTGCATGCCATGGCCCTCCTGCAGGTCCACCAGACCAAGGCGTTTAAAGATCTCCACAGGGGTAGCTCTGATCCCGCTAGAATCAGTTGGACTCAGGGCCCTCTCTTTAAAGATGGCCCTGCTGATCGTGCTCGCCTCCATCAAGAGGGTCGGGGACCTGCAAGCGTTCTCTGTTAGCGACACCTGCCTGGAGTTCGGTCCAGCAGACACATATGTGATCCTAAGACCACGACCGGGCTACGTGCCCAAGGTTCCTATCACGCTCTTCAGAGACCAGCTAGTGATCCTGCAAGCGCTGCCCCGGGAGGAGGCAGACCCAGCACCTTCGTTGCTGTGTCCGGTATGTGCTTTGGACCACACACAGAGCTTCAGATGCTCTGAGCAGCTCTTTGTCTGCTTTGGTGGACAGCGGAAAGGGAACACTGTCTCCAAACAGAGGCTTTCCCACTGGGTGGTGGATGCCTTTTCATTGGCCTATCACACCCCCTTGTGGGTTTGAGCGCACTCAACAAGGAGTATTGCATCCTTGTGGGCACTGGCCAGAGGTACCTCCCTAGCAGACATATGTAGAGCAGCGGGTTGGGCAACACCTAATACCTTTGCGAGATTTTACAATCTCAGGGTTGAGTCAGTATCGACCTGTGTTTTCTCAGGTCCGAGCCGGTAGAACTCGGTAACAGTCTGACGGACTGGCCAGGTGGATTGCTTGCACCTGGCGCCCTTTCCCTCGCCCGAAGGTAAAACTGTGTGCTTTCTCTCCCTGGAAATCCCACCCATCCGGATCCCTGGATGATTCCTCCCTAGCCCTTTGGGTCCGCAGGTCAGCGGAGTAACTCACTGACCCAGTCCACTGCGGGTACTCAATCTACCCTGTACTGGAATAGGTGCTCCACAGGTCAGGACACCTACATGGACTCCCCCTGTGTGTATTTTCTGCGGTACGGTCCCCTTACGAAGTGGACCCACGTCTCCCTTAGGCAGTCCCAACTGCCCTCCGGTCGCTATGTTGTAGCAACTCCCCCCTCCTTGAGGCTGATCTACCACTGCGCCACGTTCCACATGTTGCCTAAAAACCCATGTGATGTATTCACCACCTTTACCTCCCCTTTTGGGCAGGTGTGGCCTCCGCAGGGTCTTTTCCCCCTGAAAGAATAGGAAACTGGGTAAGACCCCCTTCCCTCGATGCGTGTAAGGGCCCTGGCCGTTCTTGCTCTATGCAGAGAAACATAGAGAGAAAAGAGGCCCAGCGAGGCTTGGCCCATTCCCAGGAAGTGTCGCCTTGTTCCCCTGTCTAGGGTAACCAGAAGGATTCCGACAACTTTTTTGGGGCATTGGGGAAGGGTACGTGCAGTCTGACACCACTGGTCACCTTTGCACGTAAAATACCTGCCCGCTCCTGTGTCAGCAGTACACGTACATGGCTCAGTGCATGGCCTGATTTAAATTGGACCCCTAGTGTTGCTTCTTCGATACAACGTCGAAGTGAGCGACAGACAGGGAACGTCTAGGTTACATATGTAACCTCCATTCCCTGATGGAGGGAACGAGACGTTGTGTCCTCCCGGCCACGTCGCTGAGCCGAGTCACTGTTGTGGCCGGACCATTTCCAGCTCCTCAGAAAAATCCTGAATGAACTCGACGTATTTCCCCGCTTTTATACCCGTATGTCTGGGGGCGGGGTATGCAAATACTGTCTGCCAACTTCTCATTGGCCTTTTTTCATAGATCAGAGGCATATTCGGCGCTCAAGAGAGACACCTAGTGTCGCTTCTTCGACACAACGTCTTGTTCCCTCCATCAGGGAACGGAGGTTACATATGTAACCTAGATGTTTTATTTCATTAAAGAACTTTCAAAATATGCCTTGTGAAAATTCACACGCAGGATCATGATTTTATCATAATCATCGGGTTTTGAAATTGTTTTCACTTAAACTGCTAAGCTGTTAATACCATTTGAAATGAAAAATAAAGGTTGTCGACCCCTGCTCCAGACAGAACTGGTGAAACTGAGTCAGGTTTGTAGGCCTCCTTGCTCGCACATGCTTTTTCAGTTCTACCCATACATTTTCTATCAGATTGAGGTCAGGGCTTTGTGATGGCCACTCCAATATCTTGACTTTGTTCTTCTTAAGCCATTTTGACTAAACTTTGGAGGTACGCTTAGGGTCATTGTCCATTTGGAAGTTCCATTTGTGACCGAGCTTTAACTTCAAGGCTGTTGTCTTGAGATTTTGCTTCAATATCTCCACATAATTTTCCTTTCTCATGATGCCATCTATTTTGTGAAGTGCACCAGTCCCTCCTGCAGCAAAGCACCCCCACAATATCATGCTGCCACCACCATTCTTCACATTTGGGATGGTGTTTTACGACTTGAAAGCCTCACCATTTTTCCTCCAAACATAACTATGTTCATTATTGCCAAAAAGTTTAATTTTTGGTTCATCAGACCAGAGGACATTTCTCCAAAAAGATCTTTGTCCCCATGTTCAAATCAAATCAAATCACTTTGTTGTCACACTACTGTGTACACGAGTGCAACAGTAGGTGAAAGTCTTGTGTGCAGTTCTGAGCAACATTGCAGTAATGACAGTGACGAGACATAAACCACTTTACAATAAACAACATATTTACACAACACAATTTACATAACAAATGTACACATACTTACACAACAAATTACATATCAAATGTACACAATACACACAATGTAGAATACACATACACTAGATAAGGGTATATAAATATATATACAGTAATTGAATTGGGAACGAGAATATATTTGACAGAATGAAGATTAATAAAGTGCAGTGCTGATTGTTGATCGTGAGAGATCATGTGTTCAAAAGTCTTATTGCTTGTGGGAAGAAGCTGACATGTAGTCGGGTGGTGCGGGTCCTGAGGCTGCGATACCGCCTGCCTGATGGAAGCAGTGAGAGCAGCTCATAACTCGGGTGGCTGGAGTCTCTGATAATCCTCCGAGTTTTTTTCACACACCGTTATATATATATATATATACACTACCGTTCAAAAGTTTGGGGTCACATTGAAATGTCCTTATTTTTGAAGGAAAAGCACTGTACTTTTCAATGAAGACAACTTTAAACTAGTCTTAACTTTGAAGAAATACACTCTATACATTGCTAATGTGGTAAATGACTATTCTAGCTGCAAATGTCTGGTTTTTGGTGCAATATGTACATAGGTGTATAGAGGCCCATTTCCAGCAACTATCACTCCAGTGTTCTAATGGTACAATGTGTTTGCTCATTGGCTCAGAAGGCTAATTGATGATTAGAAAACCCTTGTGCAATCATGTTCACACATCTGAAAACAGTTTAGGTCTTTACAGAAGCTACAAAACTGACCTTCCTTTGAGCAGATTGAGTTTCTGGAGCATCACATTTGTGGGGTCAATTAAACACTCAAAATGGCCAGAAAAAGAGAACTTTCATCTGAAACTCGACAGTCTATTCTTGTCCTTAGAAATGAAGGCTATTCCATGCGAGACATTGCTAAGAAATTGAAGATTTCCTACAACGGTGTGTACTACTCCCTTCAGAGGACAGCACAAACAGGCTCTAACCAGAGTAGAAAAAGAAGTGGGAGGCCGCGTTGCACAACTGAGCAAGAAGATAAGTACATTAGAGTCTCTAGTTTGAGAAACAGACGCCTCACAGGTCCCCAACTGGCATCTTCATTAAATAGTACCCGCAAAACACCAGTGTCAACATGTACAGTGAAGAGGCGGCTGCGGGATTCTGGGCTTCAGGGCAGAGTGGCAAAGAAAAAGCCATATCTGAGACTGGCCAATAAAAGAAAAAGATTAAGATGGGCAAAAGAACACAGACATTGGACAGAGGAAGACTGGAAAAAAGTGTTGTGGACAGATGAATCCAAGTTTGAGGTGTTTGGATCACAAAGAAGAACGTTTGTGAGACGCAGAACAAATGAAAAGATGCTGGAAGAATGCCTGACGCCATCTGTTAAGCATGGTGGAGGTAATATAATGGTCTGGGGTTGCTTTGGTGCTGGTAAGGTGGGAGATTTGTACAGGGTAAAAGGGATTCTGAATAAGGAAGGCTATCACTCCATTTTGCAACGCCATGCCATACCCAGTGGACAGCGCTTGATTGGAGCCAATTTCATCCTACAACAGGACAATGACCCTAAACACACCTCCAAATTGTGCAAGAACTATTTAGAGCAGAAGCAGGCAGCTGGTATTCTATCGGTAATGGAGTGGCCAGCGCAGTCACCAGATCTGAACCCCATTGAGCTGTTGTGGGAGCAGCTTGACCGTATGGTACGCAAGAAGTGCCCATCCAACCAATCCAACTTGTGGGAGCTGCTTCTGGAAGCGTGGGGTGCAATTTCTCCAGATTACCTCAACAAATTAACAGCTAGAATGCCAAAGGTCTGCAATGCTGTAATTGCTGCAAATGGAGGATTCTTTGACGAAAGCAAAGTTTGATGTAAAAAAAATCTTATTTCAAATACAAATCATTATTTCTAACCTTGTCAATGTCTTGACTCTATTTTCTATTCATTTCACAACGTATGGTGGTGAATAAGTGTGACTTTTCAGGAAAACACAAAATTGTTTGGGTGACCCCAAACTTTTGAACGGTAGTGTATATATATATATATATATATTGTTATATATATCCTGGAGTGAGGGAAGCTCACCTCCGATGATGTTTCTGGCAGTTCGCACCACCCTTTGCAGGTCTTTGCGGTTGTGGGCGGTGCTATTGCCGTACCAGGCGGTGATGCAGCCAGTCAGGATGCTCTCTACAGTACTGGTGTAGAACCGTGTGAGGATGTGGTGGTTCATTCTAAATTTCCTCAGCCGTCTCAGGAAGAAGAGGCGCTGGTGAGCCTTCTTCACAACGGCCTCAGTGTGGACGGACCATGTGAGTTCCTCAGTAATGTGGACACCGAGGAACTTGAAACTGCTGACTCTCTCCACCGGTGCTCCATTAATGGTGATGGGGCTGTGTTCTCTGTCTTTCCTCCTGAAGTCCACTACAAGCTCCTTGGTTTTACTGACGTTGAGGGAGAGGTTGTGCTCCTGACACCAGCGCGTCAGAGTGTGCACCTCCTCTCTGTAGGCTGTTTCATCATTGTCAGTGATCAGACCTACCACCGTCGTATCGTCAGCAAACTTAATGATGGCATTGGAGCTATGTGTCGCCACACAGTCAAGTGTGTAAAGGGAATACAGGAGTGGGCTGAGAACACAGCCCTGCGGGGCTCCAGTGTTGAGGGTCAGTGATGAGGAGATGTTGCAAAGAGGCACTGAGTTTGAAGGTGTGCCTTAAAATAGATCCACAGGTACACCTCTACTTGACTCAAGTTAGCCAGTTAGCCCATCAGAAGCTAAATGGCTAATTGCCTAAAGAATTGACATAATTTTCTGAAATTTTCCAAGCTACTTAAAGGCACAGTTAACTTAGTGAATGTAAAATTTTGACCCACTGGAATTGTGATGTAGTCAATTAAAAGTGAAACAATCTGTCGGTAAACAATTGTTGGAAAAAAATACTTGTATCATGCACAAAGTAGATGTCCTAAACAAATTGCCAAAATTATAGTTTGCTAATATGAAATGGTTTAAAAATGAGTATTAAGGACTTCAACATAAGTGTATAGAAACTTCTGACTTCATCTGTAATTAACACATTAAATTAAGACATAAATAGATAAATAGATAAATTATTGTAAAAGTGTGGTACTTTAAAAAATGTTAACTGTGATCCTGTGATTCTATTATTACAATGATCATACACTGGCAGCCAAAAGTTTGGAATACTGTACAGATTTTGTTGGTACTTTAAATCACCAAAGTGGCATTCAACTGATAGCAAAGTATAGTCAGGACATTACTGAAAAACAGCACCATCACTATTTGAAAAGCCATTTTTTATCAAATCTAGATTTCCAGCAGCCATCACTCCATTTCCAGCAGCCATCACTCCAACACCTTTTTCTTGAATAATCATGCTAAATTGCTAATTTGGTACTAGAAAATCACTTGCCATTATATCAAACACAGTTGAAAGCTATTTGGTTAATTAAATGAAGCTTAACATTGTGTTTATTTTATAGTTGCCACAGTATGCAATAGACTGGCGTGTCTTAAGGTCAATATTAGGTCAAAAATGGCAAAAAAAAAAAAAAAAGAAAGAAACAGCTTTCTTTAGAAACTCGTCAGTCAGTCATTGTTTTGAGGAATGAAGGCTATACTTGAAATTGCCAAAAAACTGCTGATTTCATCCAAAGGTGTCACTACAGTCTTCAAGACAAAGGACAACTGGCTCTAACAAGAACAGAAAGAGATGTGGAAGACCAGATGTACAACTATACAAGAGGATAAGTACATCAGAGTCTCTGGTTTGAAAAATAGACACCTCACATTTCCTAGGCTAAAAGCTTCATTGAATTCTACTCGCTCATGTACAACAGTAAAGATAACACTCGGGTATAGGCCTTATGGGAAGAATTGAAATGAAAAAGCCACTTTTGAAAAAGAAAAAAAAACTAAAGAAAAAGTTAAGAGTGAGCAAAGAATTACAGACATTGGACATCAGATAATTAGAAAAGAGTGTTATGGATCTTAACCCCGTTGAGTTTTTGTGGGATCAGCTAGATTGTAAGGTGCGTGAGAAGTGCCCGACAAGACAGCCACATCTATGGCAAGTGCTACAGGAAGTGTGGGGTGAAATGTCACCTGAGTATCTGGACAAACTGACATCTAGAATGTCAAGGGTCTGCAAAGCTGTCATTGCTGCACATGGAGGATTTTTTGATGAGAACTCTTTGAAGTAGTTGAAGTTTAATTGTAATAGTCATTTTTCATGTTATTAATGTCCTGACTATACATTATGATCAGTTGAATGCCACTTTGGTGAATAAAAGTACCAATTTCTTTCCATAACATTAAAATCTGTACATTGTTCCAAACGTTTGGCCACCAGTGTATAGACTTCCTAGTTCAGTCATCCTTTGTCTAGTCCCCCATTATATTCATTGTGTGTATATATCTTCCAAGTGGTGTCTAGATGCCCTCATTGTGTATTACTAGATTTGTTTTCCTACCTTTATTTTCCTGTTATTGATTGTTCTGTTATTGCTTCGCCAGTTGAGTCAATAAAGTCCCACAATTGGATCCTACCTTCGCTTGGTTCAGTTCCTTCAGGAAGCGTGGGGTGAAATGTCACCTAAGTATCTGGGCAAACTGACAGCTAGAATGCCAAGGATCTGCAAAGCATTGTAGTAGTTTAAGAAGTTTTTTTTTTTCAAATTGTAATTTTTCATGTTATTTATGTCCTGACTATACATTGTGATCTGCTGAATGACACTTTGGTGAATAAAAGTACCAATTTCTTTCCATAAGCACAAAATCTGTTCATTATTCCAAACTTTTGGCACTTATATATACACTTATAGGGCAATATATTTTTTGTTTGTTTGTTTTAAAAGATCCACACTGTTAAAAGTAGACCATATAATGCTGCAGAATTGCCATGTATTGAAAGATGATGATCTGTTCTATTGTCACTGTCAAAGATTGTCATGACACACTGGCCACCTAGTGAACACACACACAACACAACAACCGCCATTCGCCACTAAGTGGCGGTGATGTCACCACAACGCTTGTGCCAAGCTATATGCAACTTAAGGCCATGTGAGGTGTTGAAAGCCCGCTGACAGGAGGTCACGGGGCAGACCCAGATGCCACAGGTCAACTGACTGAGATGACTGGCTGATGGACCACCTGTGCCTCCCACTGTGCCAACATGCTGTGCTTTAGCCATCCGGTGCTCTGCTCGTTGTTGTGAGCGTCGCTCTTCCGCCCTCCGTTGTTGTTGGAGGGCGATAGCCTCCAACTGCCCAGTAGCATCCTTCACGAGCCTCCTCCACAGAGGCCAATCTTGACACCGCTGGTACCAGTCAGTGGCAAGTCCACTCAGCTCCACATCCTCCTGTACCACATCACTCCATCTCCTCTCCAGCCCATGCTGCACCCGTTTAGCCCCCTCAATCCGGCCGAACAAAAGCTGTTTATGCATGCGGTGGCTGGGCATGTAGGCTACATGTCTCAGCCAACGCAGCCTTTCCTGCCGGAGGAGCTCACCGATGGGACTTTGTCCAGATCTTTCAAGGATTTGTGAGCTTCTCACACAATCCAGCCTGGTTAAACCCAGGATGGATCATAGGCATGCCAGCCTAAATGTTTCTAAGAGGTGAAGATGTTCCATTAACCCTCTGGGGTCGACAGACGCGCCGGCGCGACCTGCTGGATATTTTTCTATCATTTTTGAGTATACAGATAAGTGTAAGACATCATTAGAGACTATAAAGGTCTACTTTTATTTGTGTACACTCATAATAACAATGAAACATTGTGCTTTTGTAAAATAAAAATAAAAAGGGTCAGCTTTCAGCAGTCTCTGTGTTCACGAGCATATTTCAGAAACACGTCACAAAAATTAATGGAAACTCTGCAAATACTTATCACACAAACATGAAACATATGTCTAAAGAAAGCTTTAAATGTCTACTTTTTAATAAACCAATTGAAATTTAAAACAAATATTCTCCTGCAATGCAATCTGTTTGAAACAAAGCAATGTTCAGTTTTTACCAGTTCATCTAATTATCTGTAATGTGATCCCACCCACCAGCAGAGCGCGCTATTCATACGCTAATGTGCTGCGGCGATCAATGTAAATGTACACGCCCCCCGACTGCAAGTTATAATGTAAACAAAATCCATTCAGTTTTCTGCGTGTTTGTAATGATACACAGGCGAGAAAGCTCCAGGATTGTAAGGAAGAGTTAACATTTTCCTCAGAAGAAGAGTGGGACTCCAAACATTTGTATTTTGAAGAGAGGTTTGATCCAGCCGAGGATACAATTTCAGACGAGTAAGTCATTTAGTTTTCATTAGTTGACATGCTACTTTATATAAACATGTACATATTTTACTAGTGGGACTGTTTCCAAACTTGCCAGCCAGGATTCAGAGTATTGACATTTGAAATATGTCCTAATAAGCAAGTTTTAGTTACATTTAAAAGCTGTTTCGGCTAAAGCAGGTATTTAAATTTTATGCTGTATGATAGAAATATGATATGTAATATGATATAAAAATAATATGAATGTTTAGATTATATTTTATCTAGTGTTTATAATGCCTCATTATCATCAACAAAGCTTGTGCTTGCAAATATGTAGTTATTTATGTTAATATGTGTTCAGGTTAAATGAGTAAAATGCATTTTAAATATGCCCATATCAGAAAATCACCATCTTATAATGATTTCTGAAGGATCATGTGACACTGTAGACTGCAGTAATGATGCTGAAAATTCAGCTTTGATCACAAATTGCATTTTACAATATATTTAAATAGAAAACTGTTCTTTTAAATTGTAAAAAGAGTTCAGAATATCAATATTGTTTCTGTATTTTGGATAAAATAAATCCAGTCTTGGTGAGCAGAAGAGACTTCTTATAACGGTAATGTAGGATAAAATTAAGTAAAGATTTTATGTAAAGAAAATATATAGTCAGATTACTTCTTTTAACTTAAAACTTGATTTTGATCATTAAGTCTCCTCATATTCATTCTCTTTCTGTCACATTCCTCATTGATAGGCCGAGGGGTGGGGTCATTGTCTCTCAGGTGTGAATTACAATCCATATTCATGATCGTTCACGCCTCCTCGCATATTACATTTCAACACTAAAATTGTCTTACAAAAGTTAAATTACTATATTGTTTTGTATGAATGAATGAGCAGGATGGTTTTCAAATAATTTTGTAGCAAAAACTCTAAGCTACATGATCCAGCACTCAAAAGTCTTGTGGACAAATGTTTAGTATGTGTTATATGACCTTATTTCAGTGACTTAAAAGTTTAGTTTTTTTCAAAAAACAGGCATAAACGTTATTTTCTCAAAAACACAAACCTGTACATACATGTTGCTCACATATTATTGTAGCTTAGTTTGTGCTGAATACAGAGTTATCAGACTTTAGCCATTAATATGTTGTTAAGCAACTGAAACACAGGGCCCCAAATACCCTCAGACACCAGAGGGTTAATGGGGTCCATGTTTCACAAGCATAGAGAAGGGAGGGAATGACCGTGGCCGAGAAGACCTGAAGCTTCATGCGGAGCGACAGACTTGGTAGCTTCCACACAGCATTATGCAGTCGATGAAAGATAATGCCGCTCGACTGATTCAGAGTGAGATCTCTGCCGGAGCCGGTCAGCACACTGCCCAGATATGGGTAACTAGCCACTCTTTCCACAACTGCTCTATCACCAATTGGAAGCTGGTGGGTGGAGTGTCCAATAGCACAAAGTACCCAGGCAGATGTTTAGTTTTGGTGGGGCTGATCGTAAGGCCCGACCTCTTAGTGTGGCAAGTTCCAGGTTCAGCAGCAGCACCCCCAACTCCTCCTCTGAGTGAGCAGCAATTACCTGATCATCGGCATACATAACATGGTTAAACAATAGGGAGCCATCCCTTGACTACACCCGGGCATCAATCAGCCTCCCATTGCATCTGTACAAGATGGAAATTCCTCCGATACAGCTATTGAAGGCTTCACGATCTACGTGGTCAAAATAGATGTTAAATAATGTGGGAGCAAGGAGAAATCCCTGTCGCACCCCAAGGTGTACGGGAAATGGCTCTGACACCCGGCCAAGTAGTTTTACCCAGGCCCGCTCACCATCATGAAGGTCCTTAATGATCGACAGCAGAGGGTCAGGGACTCCGAAAGCACGAAGAACTAGCCAGAGCCCAGGCCTATTGATGGTATCATAGGCCTTGGCCAGGTCAATAAAGCAGAGATGTAGGTCTTTTTGAAATTCCCTACACCTCTGCTGTAGCAGACAGACAGAAAATATTGCATATGTGCAGGACCGCCCTTTCCTGAAACTCCGGAAGCCTCTCCTCAGCGTGCCTAGTGAGGCGATATTGAATAATCCTTGCCAGGACCTTTCCCGGCACACTGAGGAGTGAGATGCCCCTGTAGTTGTTACAGTCTGTGTGGTCCCCCTTCTTAAAGAGGGGGACCACCAGGGCATCCTTTCAATCCCGCGGAACCCGTCCATTGGTCCATACTGTTGTTATGATGTCATGTAGGGCAGTTAGTGCACAAACGCACCCCTCCCTCAGCAATTCACCTGGAAGATCATCACTGTCCGGTGCCTTTACCGGTATTAGGCTCTGAATCACTTTCAGTGCTTCCTCAACAGATGGCACCTCAGCCAACCACTCACAGTGGGTGACTTCTTCCTCCAATATTTGAGGTACCACAGCCTCGGCAGGGTCATCCCTACTTTGTCCCATGTTGTTTTCCTGGCTGAGGGATTTCCCCTCCCCCAGGGCCTCACAGAAATGCTCAGCAAATCTGCAAACCTGTTCCTGGGAGTCGGAGATTGGATCTCCATTCTTTCCCCTAATGATGGTAATAGGTGTGGCACTCCAGGTTACTTTTTTGATGTAATTAAAGAGCGATTTGTGATCATGGGCCGCTGAGGCAGACTCCATCTCCTCAGCAACCCGCGACCACCACCTATCGTTGCAGCGCCTCACGGTTCTCCAAACCTCTGAACAAAGGCTGCGGTAAGCCTCCTCATTCTCCGACATGGGATGCTGTAGCCGATGAGAGTGGGCCTGTCGCTTTTTCTCAACCAGCGTGAACACCTCCTCTGTCAGCCAGGGTCTCTGGGGAGGTCTGGACCATGTACCCAAAGCAGCCATTGTAGCTTTATGGGCCACACTCATAAACCTCACCCATTTACCCTCGACATCTTTAGGATTGGGGGATGATGCCAAACCCAGTCGCCGGCGATGATGAAATTCTCGCCTACAACTTTCATCAGTTAGCTGAGACCATGCCACCAAGGCTTTGAATAGGGACCTGGGTGTACACCCACCACCTGAGTGGAAGAAGGGGAGGCGCATCTTACAGATGACAAGTCGATGATCAGTGGTCAAAAAAGCTCTACGGTAGGTCCTGGTGTCAAGAACATGTGCCCGCAGCTGCTGTTCCATCACTATGTAGCCCAGCAGATGTTGTTGCTTGGACTCGGCATGTATCCATGATGTGGTGTGGAAGTGCCGATGCCGGAACAGCGTGTTGGTAATTACAAGCCCATGGGCTGCACAAAAATCTATCCACAGACACACACACACACACACACACACACACACACACACACACACACACCACAGATAAAGTGCCCTCAAAACCAACAGCGTCGCTGGTGGTGGTGTAGTGGTCTAAAGCACATTACTGGTAATCTGTTAATCAGAAGGTCGCTGGTTCAATCCCCACATCCACCACCATTGTGTCCTTGAGCAAGGCACTTAACTCCAGGGTGCTCCGGGGGGATTGTCCCTGTAATAAGTGCACTGTAAGTCGCTTTGGATAAAAGCGTCTGCCAAATGCATAAATGTAAATGTAAAGCAAGACATTTATATCCAATACAAGCTTCAATGAGATATCATTATCAATGACACTCTTTTCTGAGTTATTTTAGGTAACCCAAATCACAAATAAATAAGCATTTGGGAGAGGATGCCTCAACTATTTTATTGTAGGATAACATTTTTGTCCTGTTATTACTGTTCACGACAAGCATATATCTCTGTTGATTTTGTTTGTCATCCAACACTTGGTTGATTCACGCTATGGTAGTGATGAGCAGGTGTGAAAGAGAGACTCAAAGCATGTATGTTTATAGTGACTGAGAACACATGCAAACTGTCCTCAAAGCGCACATGCTACCTCACCCTGCACTCATGTTATATAAAGGGGCTTATAATCAGATTTATACAGTTTTCATGGATTTGTGGTTTAATTCATTATTCTTATCAAATTGCTGTTTCTTTTCTCTATAACAGTTCAGCAGTTTATCAATACTGAGAATTACCATAAATGCTCTAGAAAACTGACACCTCAAAATTCATACACAATCAAAAGTTTCATGTGATGACAACATTGCATGGGCCACAAAAAGATGGTTTGCAGGCTGCCTATTGAGTACCATGCCTCTAGAATTTACTGAGAATAAAACATACAGTGAGTGGGAGTTCTGTGGATGGAAACGCCTGTGATGAAAGAGGTCAATGGAAAATGGCAAGACTAGTTCGAGCTGACAGAAAGGCTATAGTAACTCAGATAAGACCTCTGTACAATTGTAGTGAGCAGAATAGCATCTCAGAATGCACAACACATCAAAGCTTGAGGCAGATGGGCAACAACAGCAGTAGACCATGTCAGACACTTTATTAGGACCATAGTGTTCCTTTTAAAGAGCTCAGTGTGTGTATATACACATAGATATATACAGTTGCAAGAAAAAATATGTGAACCCTTTGGAATTAGATGGTTTTCTGTGTGCTTCAGCTAATAACATACACACAATTATAAAGTTTAATGTCTATATTGAAACACATCCCATTAAACATTCACAAAAAGTAAGTAATCGGATAGCTGTGGATTAGATCAGTTCATGAACAGTGAGCCTGTTTCTCCCAAGGTTATTTTTCCCCATTAATCAACATGTTATGGAGTTTTGTGTTCCTTGCCACAGTTGCCTTCGACTTGCTCACTGGGTTTATTAATATTATTTAATTACTTATTTTTAAGCACAATTCACAATAGTAATTTATCAGACTACACAATGGTCACTCTAAGACATTATAGGTATAACATTTTCATTTTCTGTTAATGTACGGTTTTATGTGAAACTGCTTTGAAACGATGTGTGTTGTGAAAGGTGCTATACAAATAAAAATGACTTGACTTATTTTTTGGAAAGAAGCAGCATGGTTCATGGTGTGCTGCCATGGACACCATGCCTGTTTAAATTGTTTAATAACTGGTTGATCCTCCTTTGGCAGCAGTAACCTCAGCCAAACATTTCTGATAGCTGCGCTTAGATCTGCACAATGATCAGAAGGAATTTGGACCATTCTTCTTTACAGAATTGCTTCACCTCAGCCATATTATTTGGATGTCTTGTCTGAACTGCTCTCTTGAGGTCATTCCACAGCATCTCTATTGGGTTAAGTTCTGGGCTCTGACTAGTCCACTCCAAAAGGTGGATTTTCTTTTTCTGAAGTCATTCTGTAGTGGACTTACTTAAGTGTTTATGTCATTTTCCTGCTGCATCACCCACCTTATGTTGAGCTTCAGCTGGTGCACAGCCACCCTGTCATTATCCTGTAGGATATGTTGATAAACTTGGGAATCGTTTTTTTCCACCCATGATGTCAGGCATGATGGCAGGATGAAGGCCCCAAAGCAGCAAAGCAGCCCAAAATCATAATGCCATCTCCACCATACTTATCCGTTGGAATTATGTTTTTATGTTAGTATGCAATGCCCTTTTTACAATGCATGTTTTTCCAAAACAATTCAATCTTAGTTTCATCAGTCCACAAAACATTTTCCAACACAGAGTCCAATGATAATAGAAATTTCCATGGGCGATAATCCAATAAACGTGAGCTTGATCGGATCAGGAGAACAGTCCAATAATACTGTCGTAAAGCTTCGAGAAACTCCAGCAGAGTCTAAGAACAAAGACGGCCATCTGTTCTTGGCAAATGGCACAAGACAATCTGAAAACAGACAACAAACAAATGGGAGCTTAAGTAGGGAAAGAAATAGACAGGTCCCAATGATAACAAGCGGCCCAATAATTAATTATTTAAAGCAAATCAGCCACGTGGCACCTGTCAAAACAAAACAAACACAAAGGGAATACACAAGGACAGACAAGAGAAAGCAGGTGGATCACTCGTAATCCTGACACAGGCGCGCAGGAATGCTTTTGTTGAAAAGCAGCGGCTTTCTTTGTGGTGTCTTTTCATTGACACCATACCTGTTTAATGTTTTCATTTAAGGGGGGACAGAGGAATATCTAAGCTCTTCAAAATAACTTTGTATCACTTTCCATCTTCATGCAAAGCAATACTTCTTGATCTTAGGTCTTCTGAGATTTCTTTTTGTGAGACTTTATATAATTTTTTTTTTAAAAACCTACATAATATTTACTACCAGTCAAAGGTTTAGAGACACTCGAATGATTTTATTTCCCTAAAAGATATCTAAAAGGCTTGCGTTTAGGGTTAGTTAAGTTTTGTAGACATACAGAATTTGTTCTTAATGAAACAAACATTTTAATAATTATTATCATTTTGTATTATTATTTATGAGTTGGAGTGGATAGTCAAGGAAAAGCATCCATCAAGTGTCCAGCATGAATGGAAACTACTGTTTAAAAGCATCCTAGCATGCACCTTATGAAGTTACTAGAATGTGTCCAGGATGGCTATTGTGAAAGAGCTCAAATATAAGATAGTTGTGATTTGTTAAAAAGTTAGGTTATTAGGTTATGCCCAACCAACCAAAATTTCAGAAACTTCCCAGCCAATAAAATAAATAATACAATTGTTAATACTTTCAGAAGAAAGATAAACTTAAATGATGTTGAAAGTAAATAATAAATGCCAAACTGGAAAACTATTAAATATATGTTAACATCCATCAAGATTCTGGTTCAGAACAATCTTTCCTTTCTGTGTCATTTTAACGCCCTAAACAGTTAAATCATAATGATATGGGGCTCCATTTAAAAATGGTTGAAACTACAAATGTAAAAATCGCGAGTCAAAATACTCAATTATTAAGAATAAGCCTTTTTTTTCGATCTAGATTTTGGATTTAAGAAATGTATATCTGCAAAGCTCTGGAATACCTCATTAGAGGTTTAAGCACCAAAGATGCTGAAAGCCTGGTGCCTTTTTTTCAGATTTTCTAATTGTTCTTCATCTGCCCTAAAAATGTCTGGGTATCAGAAACCATAAATCATAAGGATCAAAACTTGGTGGGATGGTCTGCAATCACCTGTGATAAACATGGATTTTCTCTGACTCCTTCAGTGAAATGAACTCCCGAGTGAAATGTTCATATGGATTTCACAGGGAAATAACATTTTAAGCAGTAGTTTTTCTCCAAATGTATAGGCACTTTGACCTTCCTCCTCCTTAAAATCATGAATTATTCAGTAAATATTGGCATTGAATATTTTGGCTTTGATCATCAGATATTCATATTTCACAAGTAAAAAAACTACAAAAATCTAAAAACTAAACATTTTGAGGCGTGGATATCTGGTTGAGTTTACATGGAATTACCCATTTTATTTTACTTTATTCTCTTTTTTGTCACTACATAATTCCCATACTTTAATTTGTGTTATTTCTCAGTTTTGATGACTTGATTATTATTTTAAAGCCCTCTTTGGACTTTGTCATTGAGAATCACCATTAATTTTTTATGTATGAACAAAGTAAGCTGGACATTATGTGAAATATCTCCTTTTCTAAAAAGAAAATAATACAGGTTTGGAATTACATGGGGGTGAATAAATATTGACAGAACTTTAATGTAGGGTAAAATATTTCTTTAACACGGATTACAAACTCCCTATGAAGCTGTATGTTTTAGGTTATAGTTGCCCTGAGTTGCCCTATAGGAGACATGATGACTACTCCACTTCCCTGTCTTCAGACAGGTTCTGCGAACACTTCCAGAGTGCTTGTAGAAAGGTGATATACACTCATACTCAGTGTGTGTGTAGAGATGGTGAAACCCCTGTGGAAGGGGAGGCAGGGTGAGAGGGTTCTCGGTGGGATCCACTTCATTTAATAAATTGCTTACCCCAGAGGAGGAGTAAAACTTATGTACAGGTGTTTTCCTGAGAAAAAGAGAGAGGACAGAACAGGGAGATAAGACAAATGTAGAGTTTTGGTAGCTCAACTCATAGAACATGGTGCTATCAATTCCAAGGTCGTGGGTTCAACTCCCAGGAAACATACATAAATACTGATAAAAAAATGTATAGTTTGAATGCACTTTAATTGGGTTTTGATAAAAGTATTAATTAATTCAGTAACCATAAAGAAAATTCTGTTTTTGGAACGAATTGTTGAATTATGAAAAACTTGTCCAAACTTGAACAACTACACAGATTTAATAGAATGATTCAAATCAGTCCAACAAAAATATATAGAACAAATATATTTGAAACAGTAGCATAAAGGGAGGTAAAAGCATGTAAGTAAAAGATCATTGATGTTTCATGCTTTTCATTTACATCTGTGTTGATGTAACAGATTCGGCTGTAATGGTGCAGATATTTAGACCTGGATGGAATTTGTGGAGGTAGAACTCTCTTTTTTTACCAGCACATACACCTTGGGCTCTCGACAGGCTAGAAGTAATAAATATACACAAAAAAACACCTTAGTATCTAACTTAGCCCTGATTGTATCCTAGGTAAAAAGCTTATGTCAATATTTATGAGGATGCTGTCACAGAGGAACTGAACCAAGCAAAGGTAGGATCCAATTGTGGGACTTTATTGACTCAACTGGCGAAGCAATAACAGAACAATCAATAACAGGAAAATAAAGGTAGGAAAACAAATCTAGTAATACACAATGAGGGCATCTAGACACCACTTGGAAGATATATACACACAGTGAATATAATGGGGGACTAGACAAAGGATGACTGAACTAGGAAGTCTATACACTGGTGGCCAAACGTTTGGAACAATGTACAGATTTTAATGTTATGGAAAGAAATTGGTACTTTTATTCACCAAAGTGGCATTCAACTGATCATAATGTATAGTCAGGACATTAATAACATGAAAAATGACTATTACAATTAAACTTCAACTACTTCAAAGAGTTCTCATCAAAAAATCCTCCATGTGCAGCAATGACAGCTTTGCAGACCCTTGACATTCTAGATGTCAGTTTGTCCAGATACTCAGGTGACATTTCACCCCACACTTCCTGTAGCACTTGCCATAGATGTGGCTGTCTTGTCGGGCACTTCTCACACACCTTACAGTCTAGCTGATCCCACAAAATCTCAATGGGGTTAAGATCCATAACACTCTTTTCTAATTATCTGTTGTCTGTGTTTCTTTACCCACTCTAACCTTTTCTTTTTGCTTTTCTGTTTCAAAAGTGGCTTTTTCTTTGCAATTCTTCCCATAAGGCCTGCACCCCTGAGTCTTCTCTTTACTGTTGTACATGAAACTGGTGTTGAGCGAGTAGAATTCAATGAAGCTGTCAGCTGAGGACATGTGAGGTGTCTATTTCTCAAACTAGAGACTCTGATGTACTTATCCTCTTGTTTAGTTGTACATCTGGCCTTCCACATCTCTTCCTGTCCTTGTTAGAGCCAGTTGTCCTTTGTCTTGAAGACTGTGGTGACACCTTGGATGAAATCTTAATTTTTTTTTTGGCAGTTTCAAGCATTGTATAGCCTTCATTCCTCAAAACAATGATTGACTGATGAGTTTCTAGAGAAAGATTTTTTTTTTTTTTTACAATTTTTGACCTAATATTGACCATAACACACACCAGTCTATTGCACACTGTGGCAACTCAAAAACAAACACAAAAACAATAAACCAAATAGCTTTCAACTGTGTTTGATATAATGGCAAGTGATTTTCTATTACCAAATGATCAATTTAGCATGATTACTCAAGGATAAGGTTTTGGAGTGATGCTGCTGAAATGGGGCCTGTCTAGACTTGATAAAAAATTACTTTTTTCAAATAGTGATGGTGCTGTTTTTTACATCAGTAAAGTCCTGAATATACTTTGTGATCAGTTGAATGCCACTTTGGTGAATTAAAGTAACAATTTCCTTCCGAAACATCAAAATCTGCACATTATTCTAAACTTTTGGCTGCCTGTGTATATACAGATGAATAGCTGATAGGAAACAGGTGAGAATACTAATCAGAAGTCTGGAGAATTAGATCGAGGTAGGATGGGATAGGAGACACACACACACACATACACACAGTAAAGACACACATTACAAACAAAGTGTGAATTCTCTAAAAAGTTATACCATTTTAGAGTACGCTATTTCAGTGTAAAACCTATGTCTTATTCGCATATAACCCACAGTACTCAAGTAACCCAGTGCGTTTTTATATTAATAGTTTTCCGTTAGCACTTTAAAGTAATGTTCCCTTTGTCACAGGTTTATGAAGGGGTTAAATAATGAATTAATTGCTTTATAAATCATTGATATGGAGTTAAAACAACATTAATAAAAAGGGGGACTTAAATGCAATATACAGGTCCTTCTCAAAAAATTAGCATATTGTGATAAAGTTCATTATTTTCCATAATGTAATGATAAAAATTAAACTTACATATATTTTAGATTCATTGCACACCAACTGAAATATTTCAGGTCTTTTATTGTTTTAATACTGATGATTTTGGCATACAGCTCATGAAAACCCAAAATTCCTATCTCAAAAAATTTGCATATTTCATCCGACCAATAAAAGAAGTGTTTTTAATACAAAAAAAGTCAACCTTCAAATAATTATGTTCAGTTATGCACTCAATACTTGGTCGGGAATCCGTTTGCAGAAATGACTGCTTCAATGCGGCGTGGCATGGAGGCAATCAGCCTGTGGCACTGCTGAGGTGTTATGGAGGCCCAGGATGCTTCGATAGCGGCCTTAAGCTCATCCAGAGTGTTGGGTCTTGCGTCTCTCAACTTTCTCTTCACAATATCCCACAGATTCTCTATGGGGTTCAGGTCAGGAGAGTTGGCAGGCCAATTGAGCACAGTAATACCATGGTCAGTAAACCATTTACCAGTGGTTTTGGCACTGTGAGCAGGTGCCAGGTCGTGCTGAAAAATGAAATCTTCATCTCCATTAAGCTTTTCAGCAGATGGAAGCATGAAGTGCTCCAAAATCTCCTGATAGCTAGCTGCATTGACCCTGCCCTTGATAAAACACAGTGGACCAACACCAGCAGCTGACATGGCACCCCAGACCATCACTGACTGTGGGTACTTGACACTGGACTTCAGGCATTTTGGCATTTCCTTCTCCCCAGTCTTCCTCCAGACTCTGGCACCTTGATTTCCGAATGACATGCAAAATTTGCTTTCATCCGAAAAAAGTACTTTGGACCACTGAGCAACAGTCCAGTGCTGCTTCTCTGTAGCCCAGGTCAGGCGCTTCTGCCGCTGTTTCTGGTTCAAAAGTGGCTTGACCTGGGGAATGTGGCACCTGTAGCCCATTTCCTGCACACGCCTGTGCACGGTGGCTCTGGATGTTTCTACTCCAGACTCAGTCCACTGCTTCCGCAGGTCATCCAAGGTCTGGAATCGGTCCTTCTCCACAATCTTCCTCAGGGTCCGGTCACCTCTTGTCGTTGTGCAGCGTTTTTTGCCACACTTTTTCCTTCCCACAGACTTCCCACTGAGGTGCCTTGATACAGCACTCTGGGAACAGCCTATTTGTTCAGAAATTTCTTTCTGTGTCTTACCCTCTTGCTTGAGGGTGTCAATGATGGCCTTCTGGACAGCAGTCAGGTCGGCAGTCTTACCCATGATTGCGGTTTTGAGTAATGAAACAGGCTGGGAGTTTTTAAAAGCCTCAGGAATCTTTTGCAGGTGTTTAGAGTTAATTAGTTGATTCAGATGATTAGGTTAATAGCTCGTTTAGAGACCCTTTTCATGATATGCTAATTTTTTGAGATAGGAATTTTGGGTTTTCATGAGCTGTATGCCAAAATCATCAGTATTAAAACAATAAAAGACCTGAAATATTTCAGTTGGTGTGCAATGAATTTAAAATATATGTAAGTTTAATTTTTATCATTACATTATGGAAAATAATGAACTTTATCACAATATGCTAATTTTTTGAGAAGGACCTGTAGGTGAGAAATTTTACCACATATGTAATAAATGCTTAATTACACTTATTCAGAATGACTCAAAATTAGCAACCTATAAAAATGTATCTTAATGTAAAGTGGACACATTTGAGGAATTTATTAAGGATTTGGCAGCATTAGAAACCTATGTACATAAAGTTCAGTATGGTTTAATGGTCATCAGACTTTATTATGAGATAGGCTGTGAATGACCATGAAAAGTGTTTCTGCAGAGGATTTTAAGTAAATAGGACTAGGTACTCACAAGAGAAGCAAACAATCTGCTCTGGAAAAACAAGCTCAAAATAAGCCACTTGCCTTGAAATTAACAAAGAATTAACGGTTTATCTCAATAGAAATCATAACAAGCATACAGTTAATTAAAAGTTAAGTAAAATGATCTGAAAACTTCTGCTTCTTAATCAAAACCCGGCAGCATCAAATCTGTATTAATACATCATATTTAACAATAATTTAAGACTTGAAAACAACAGAGTAAAGAACTTTTTATAACTAATGATTTCCTTATATCTGAATTAGCCGTGCATGTATATGTAGTAATTATACATAGTTGTTTATAAAGTCTTCATTCAGAGAATACAACATCCACTACAGATAATTAGGCAAATAAATGTGTGATGCAGCAGTTTTCTTCAGGATCAAAACACATGTATAATTTTAAATAATTTTTAAAACTACAAAAAATGTGTAATTCTAAAAATATACTGTGATAAACCCTTTAGTTTCATGAAAAAAATTATTGGAACAAAAGTAATAGGTTATAAACGGTTTCCAGCATTTAAAAATTAAGTTTTCACTCACAATTGAAAATCCCTTTCTGCTAAAAAAATAAAAGTGTTTTCCTTCCTTTAACCATTTTTAGTCCCTTTTTCTGTGACTGCTATTGGGTCATTAAATAACTTATAACGGTGGAGTTTCAGGTGTCCCCCTAAGCAGGGACAGATTATGACTTGCAAAGGCTCTGGGGCCAATTATCTCCAAATGCCCCCCTCAACACATTTGTTGTTCTCGTTGTTCATGCCCAAAAGGGTTTTCAAGTGTATGGGGTGGGGTGGGGGGGGGGGGTCATTGGCCCAAACAGTAATCCGTCCCTGCCCCTAAGGCTTTGGTGCCCTAGGTAGACTGCGTAATATGCTTATAGAGAGTATAGCAGCAGTAATTGTAGTATGGCAAAGATTTTATTTTTTCAAAAAACCTAGACTTTCTGAAGTACAAATAAACAAGTCTATCAGAGAATGCAATTCATTTTTTACCGAATTCGCAAAAAAAAAAATTCTTGACAGAGACTGAATGTCTATAACGGTGCGTTATCTCTAACTGCAGTGAACACTGATTTGATCTGAAGTGAGACCTCTAATGCAGACAGGCTGGGTGCCAGTCCAGGTGCTTTTAGGCTGACATGTCCTCTGTGCATTGCCACTCAAAGCATAAGAGTGGTTACAGAACAAATCCACTGTTTCAGGAAAGAGGCCTGGCAACAACTCATAGTAACCTTGATACATGGTGGTGGAGGGGAACAATGTCTCCCTTCACCATCTAAGAGAGTAAGACAGAGGGAGAAAATGTGAGAAAGAAAGAAAGAAAAGAAGATTTAAAAATCTTAGCAAAGATGAATAGTAAAATAATAAAAATAAATAAATATATAGCTACGAGCAGCAGTGACAGGCCCAAGCATCATGTGTCCATTTCCACCCGTTGGCTTTTGGAAAACAATGCAAGGTGGACACAGCAACAACTCAACATTAATCTAAACTTGGACCCTAATCATACAGTAATAGATATATGCCACCATTCCAGTTTGACTACAACTCCATCAGATGTGTCAAAACAATTTAAGCAATTTGGTTAAATGTAAGAGAATGTATTCAAAGTCTGTTGTAAGTTCCACATTTCCTGCTACCAGTTGGTGGCGTTATGACCGTGAGCCACAATAGCCACGTCCATGTGATTAACATTTACATTTATGCATTTGGCAGATGCTTTTATCCAAAGCGACTTACAGTGCACTTATCAATCCCCCCCGGAGCAACCTGGAGTTAAGTGCCTTACTCAAGGACACAATGGTGGTGGATGTGGGGATTGAACCAGCAACCTTCTGACTTGAAACTTACAAGTAATTTTTTTAATCTAAATCACACAATGCATGCAGATTTGCCATTAATTTAGTGAATCAACATGGCAAAGCAGTTCGATATTTAAAAATCTGTTTGCAATTTAACATCTTCGATGTCTTGGCATAATATTTCCTTATAATGTTGTCTAAATGTGGTGACATTCTCATGAATCACCGTTCAGAGAATCAATCAATCAATCAATCAATCAATCAATCAATCAATCAATCTATCTATCTATCATCTATTTTTAATTGTAATTTTACATTTTTGCAACAATTTAATATAATCATTTATTGAAAAAATATGTAGATCTAAAGATTATATTGTAATGAATTTATTTACCATTTTTCTTCATCCATTAACCGGCTTTAAATTAAATGAACAAATGTAATTCATGGCATTAGGTGTTAAGATAGATAGATAGTAGATTTTAATGAGTACAGAACAACAAACAACTATTTGTCATGGTTCCGGCATTTGTGCCGGCTCATACTGTTGTTGTTTTTTCTCTCTCCCTTGTGTCTCACTGGTGGAGCCGGCACACAATCAGTGTTTCCATGGGAACGGAGATAGATCTTGGGGAGATGCTGATCACAGCAATGATTTACTTGCCCATTACCATCTGCTCCACACTGATTGCACTCCCTACTTATTCAATGCGTGTCACCTCGTTATTTGCCCATTTATTGTTCACTGTCATGTTAACTGTGCTCTCTTGTAGCATGCTTGTGTGTCTGTTGGTTGCCCCTCTGTAGAGGTTTGGTTTCCTTCTTGTTTGCCATCGCCCTCGTCAGTTCTGTGCCGAGTTCATGTGGAGGAGGATTCCTCAGTCTCTGCCTGCGTCTCAAGGATAATATCATCTGGGCTTTGCTTCGCAACACACCAGCTTCAATGGACTCTCTTCGGGTTGTTCCTGACTTCCACAAAGCACACACTTATCATACGAACACACCCTTCACTTGCACATTGCGGCTCACTGGATTTCAGCCTTCTGCAGCCGGCGCCAGGTGCACTTTATCTTGACATTGAGAACTTTGTTAATAAAACCATTGAACCGTCATGTCTGCTTTTGGGTCCTTTGTCTTGTGGCAATGAATACAGGAATTTCACTTTTCCGCTTGTCACAATGCAATCAGCTACATTGCCACAACTATAGTTTGGTCATCAAATTACACTGTATTTAAAAAATGGCCAAGTAATTAGGCTAGCTGGAATTACAAAATGGCTGAATTTGCTGCTGCTTTTCTCAAATTTTGCAATGCAATTTGCTGTATCTTTTTGGATTGTTTTGCAGTGAAAACTCACAAATCATCATTATATACATCTTTAATTGTGTTTACTACATTTTAAATGCAATTACATGTAAATATTTTAGTGCATAATAACTGAACATGCAGTTATCAACCAAAAAAAATAAAATTATAAAAATGCATACAAAAATATCATACATTTTAGGTGAAAGCTGTGGGTATTGAAAGACCCTTAATTATTTTTGTGTTATAATGTTCTTCCTCAGAGAATGCAATAACACGTATCTAGGTTTAAAATAGATGTACAATAAATCTATAAGCTAAAAGCACAAACGAGGATTCAAGTATTAGGCCTGATATTTAAATCTGGCATATGGCCATATACAGCCACGGCCAATGCATTTTAAATCTAGGCCTTCAGTGTGATTCATGTCATTAAGAAAACACAGTTTCACAACGAATAAGACACCATATGCCCATCATACATTACGTGGCAGTCAACTAATAATACCAATTGACATTTTAAAAACACGTCCACGCACGTCAAAGCCAGAACCAAGCAGGTCTATTACCAAGAAAAAGATGTCTAATATTTGCTATTTACATTTTGCTTGCAATAAATTTTGTTTTGTCAGGATACACGGTTACTTTTCAAGACTTGATCAGACATTGAATGCTCAAGCAGCCTAATTTACACTTAGAAACTCCTGATGTTGCTATAACAATGCGAAAACAGCAATACCAGCAGTGACAGTCGACTCGTCAGATCTCGTGCTCTTCGCTTACAAATTACGTCACTTAAAGTGTGATTGCGTCACTCAAGGCCAGCTAGAAGGCCTGGATTGGGACATAACCTAAAGATCACACACACATGAACAAATAAATCAGTCTGATTGGCTGATGAATCTGACAATCTGACTTTATATGCCTATTCACTGCACTGTTGAGGGATTCTGTGGAATTCTGAATGCTTGACGGGGTACAGTCACAGATCTATATATATATTGATCAGTGGGTGCAGCTCAGACTCACGTGCCACTTCTTCTAAGGAGCATGGCTTCGGGCATGTGATTTGTGAAACAGTTGTCACACTTTGCTTGTAAGCATCTTGGAATAAATTCTGATTGGATAATTATTATTGTTTTTGCTATTCGTTTGTAGATTAATCAGGAGTGTAAAGATATTGAAAATACATAAGCAAAAAGCTCAATGAGAATGAAATGATGAAAAAATATTTATTAGGCATGTTATGCCAGCAGAGAAGGCTTTGCTGGTCCTGAGAAATCAGGAACAAATACAATTAGAGTTCATATAATTGAGCATTTATGTACACATTTAAATTCCACAAATGTTTAAAAAACATGTTACATATATGAAATGTTCATTTTTGTCATATTCTGTATATTGCATATATCTACTGTATATAATTGACATTTCTATATCAGTAAAAACATTTATGAACACTTTCAGCATACGAGTGTTCAACATACTGTATATTGCCATTTTCAGATTCATAGCCTACTCTATTAATAGCACTTCAAATTCTAATCACATTTCATTACACAACTAATGGGAATTTTAAGTGAATGTTAGGGATTCTTTGTATAAATGCGGGTTTTGTGTCTCATTCTCAGCATGCAGAGTGAGGATTAAACGCGAGCTGTGATGTATGTGTGTTGTCTGTGGTCCTGTGAAAGTTTAGAAGGATTTCGATAGTGAACACAACGTGGAGGAGATGCTACACTGTTACTATGGAGATGATACAAACATCATAATATATTCCTTTCTTTGTATTTAACAAGTATTTAAACCCCATGAAAATCACTCTCACCTGTCTTCATCATTTGTGCTCGCTTCTGGTTTGTACCATGTTTGGTATCGTTGAATCATACATTTTTGGCAAAGATTTAATCTTTCACCACATCAAACTCAAACACATCTCTACATGAAGTTGGTTGAGAAAATGAACTGTGTGCAGAGTGCAGAGTTGGAATAGATGAAAGGCTACACAGAAGAAGTTTAAATAGAAGATGTTTCTGATTTAATGTTTTGGTCACTGCATAATTTCCATACTTTTGTGTTACTTCTTAGCTTTGATTATGTTATACTCTAAAATCTAAAATGTGCAGTAACATATAATAAAGAAAAGGCAAGTGTGATCAAACTTTTCTACAGAGTTCTGTAGAGCTTGACTGGGGGGGGCCGTTCACATTGAGCACGTTTATCTGTCCGTCTCCACTGTTTTATAAATGAGTTAAATGTAAACGTGCGCTAGATAGATGTCTTTGATGACTTGTTTGTGTTTTAGACGCAATGTCAAGTTCAAAAGAACTTAAATTGTTAAACGTCTCGAGTTGAGACACATACGTTTTACTCTTTGTGGCGCTGCATATCATTTTAGTGCAAAAACAAACGCATTCAAGCATGTGAACGGCAGGTAACATGATTTCAAACTCTGCGCTGAAATTTCCAACAAATATCTTTAATATTAGCTAATATATAGAACTATGCAATTACACAACACAAGTCAAGCCAGCTTCTAGCAGAACTAAAACTAATAAAACTCATAGCTTAATACTTGTGGCTGTTCACTTGCGAAAAAATCTTGCAATAATCTTGTTAAATTCAAAGAAAGGAATATGTTATGATGTTTCTTTTAACAGTACAAATCAGCACAAATGAAGCGCTGATCAGAGCGATTTGGAGTGACGTCACTGCTCCCGAAATGTTTTATGCTATTTCTAAGAAAGATACATAGTTACAGTGTTTCCTTTTATGACACAAATCAGCACAAACGAAAGACACACCGGTTCGGAGTGATTTGGAACACATGGGGTGGAGAGTGACATCATTGCTCCCGAATACAAGCTGTTGTTTCTAAGAAACAGACATTGTAATTTTCCTTCCATCTTAAACGGATATTTAACTTTATCTTTTTGTTCTTTTGATAAACATAGTTATCTGATGAACGTAGTTACACATAATTATACATACATAACATGCGCGATAAGTTGACGAATGAGGGATCCCTTCAAAGACCGAAAGGGACTTAGAATTGGGATTCATCATTCAACAACGGAGCTTGGCTCCCCTCTATTGGACATTTCTTGTAATTGCCACTCAGATTTGGGTTAGAAATATGGCATGATTTTCTAGTGTTTACATTTCCTTTAATATTTGTTTTATATTGTATTTATATAAAAATTCAGAAATATGTTGTATTAACATGACCCCCCTGCAACTTGTTGTAGGTGGTGATACAAATCTGCATGCCCCCCTGCAAATTTTCCAAGCCCTAATGGCCAACAACTCTGATGTGTGTGCAAACTTTCAAAAGTTTTCACACGTTATGTACCCCAAAAGTACAGAAAACCTTGAAAAGCGGAATAATAATTAGACAAATAGGTCCTCGCATTTTCAGTGCTTGGGCCCTAATAATAAAGTGGAAAATGTTGTCTGGGGCATCTTGACTGAGAACAGTAACAGTGTCTTGGACAGTGGTAACAGCTTAAATTACTCTCTTCCTATGTCTCTGATCCTTATACTCCATCCCCTTATCTGGACACTAGATGGAACAACTAGGGCTGGGTATTGATACATATTTAATTTCTGATTTAATTTGATTCCGATTCACAAGCTCTCGAGTTAATTTCCGATCATGATTCGATTTACATTAGTATATTTCAGTTATAATGTCCATTTTGCTTAAATATGAAAGAAAGTTTGTCATAGCTAATGCTTTTAATTGTATTGGGGACCTTCTTTGTCACACAGTACATAGAGCATAAACCTTTATTCTCAACATTCAATGAAAGGATCTTGGTGCTGAACTTCTTCCATTTACATTTATGCATTTTGCTGACACTTTTATCCAAAGTGATTACAATGCATTTAAAGTATACACTCACTGAGCACTTTATTATGAACACATGCAATTATCTAATCAGCCAATCATGTACCAGCAGTGAAATGCATACAATTATGCAGATATGGGTCAGGAGGTTCAGTCAGTTCAGTTCATATCAACCATCAGAATGGGTAAAAATGTGATCTCAGTGATTTAGACCATGGCATGATTGTTGGTGCCAGGTTTGAGTATTTCTGTAACTGATGATCTACTTGGATTTTCACGCACAAAAGTCTCTAGAGTTTAGCTCTCTTTGTGAAGGAGGAAGATGGGGGTCAGGTATACATTCAATGTAAATCTTTTACGTACAATGCTTTACAGCATTCTACACAAATGTTTTCTTTTCAGCGCAACAAAGACCGCTGCATGCATCACTGTCTCTCCCATCCGGCGATCTGGATTGCCCTTTTATCTCTGTCCACTATCACTGCAAACACAAAACAGCTGTTAGAGGTGATTTCCCACAGGTGTGAATCCTTACCATTCTCTCGTGCCTCATCACCACAAATCAGGAAATCCGCAACAGCCATCAGCACCCCGGCCTGTGAGCAACCTCGAACTTAAAAGGCTGGAGAGCTAGATACCAACAGGTTATCCGCGCATTGGTATCCTTCCTGTGATGGAGCCAGCAGATGAGTGCGTGGTCTGAACAGAGGGTGAAAACACATCCCAAAATATAGTACTGGAGGGTGAGGAGGGTGGCCAAACACTCCATCTCGATGGTACTGTACTTAGTCTCTCTAAACAAAAGCTTGCGACTAATGTACACCACAGGATGCTCCTCCCCCTCCACCATCTGGTATAGTAACACTCTCAACACTCTGTCCAATGTGTCCGTCTGCAAGATAAAAGGAAGAAAGCAATTAGGAGAGTGCAATAATGGCCTGCGGCAGAGTGCAGCATTCACTTGTGTAAACACCTGCTGACACGGCTCCGTCCACTGGACCTGATCTGATGACTCCTTTTTAGTAAGTCTTGAGCTGGTGACGGTTGAATAACTAGGCACAAACCTACGATAATTACAAGCCAGCCCCAGGAACTTTCTCACCTCCTTTTTGGTCTTAGGGACTGCCTCTCTCAACAGTTTTAGGAAATTAAGGTGGTAAATCTGACATGCTGCACCTCCATCTGATCGTTTAACCTCATAATCGCCTTGTGACCTCAAAGAGCCCTTGCCACTTGGCGAGTAATTTAGAGCTCGATTTGGGAAGTAATACAAGGATTTTACCTCCTGGTGCAAATTCCCATAGCCGAGTACCCTATTATACAGCTGGCTTTGAAGTTATTGAGCTTGGAGCAAATTCGCCTTTGTTAATTGCCTCAGTGTGTGGAGTTTTGCTCTCAGGTCAAGCACATATTGAATTTCACTTTTGCCGTTTGAAGGTTTGGCATCCTTGACGCCTGTACAATAATTTTAATGGGGAGAACCCTGTGGAGGCTTGCGGGACCTCTCATACTGCAGTTAACCCTCTGGGGTCTGAGGGTGTTTTGGGCCCTGGAGAAGTTTTGATATGCCTTGACATTTGTGCTTTTTTCAGTTGCTTAAAAACACATTAATGGCTAAAGTCTAATAACACTGTATTTAGCACAAACTGGGCTACAATAATATGTGAGCAACATGTCTGTGCATGTTTGTATTTTTGAGAAAATAAAATGTATGCATGGTTTGTAATTTTTGGAGTAATTGAAATAAGGCCATATAACACATACTAAACATTTGTTCACAAGCCTTTGAGAACTGGATATTGTAGTCTAGAGTGTTTGCTACAAAATGATGTGAAAACCATCTTGATCACTCATTCATACATAACAATATAGTAATTTAACTTTTGTAAGACACTTTTAGTGTTAGAAAGGTCACATGCGAGGAGGCGTGAACTATCATGAATATTGATGTGATTCACACCTGAGGAGAAAAAGCCCCCTCCCCTGGGACCATCAATGAGGAATGTGACAGAAAGAGAATGAATATGAGGAGACTTAATGATCAAAATCAAGTTAAGTTAAAAGAAGTAATCTGCCTATACATTTTCTTTACATAAAGACTTCATTTTAGACCTACACTACCATTTAAAAGTCTCTTCTGCTCACCAAGACTGCATTTATTTGATCCAAAATACTGTAAAAACAGTGATATTGTGAACTCATTTTACAATTTAAAAGAACAGTTTTCTATTTGAATATATTGTAAAATTCAATTTGTGATCAAAGCTGAATTTTCAGCATCATTTCTGCAGTCTTCAGTGTCACATGATCCTTCAGAAATCATTATAATATGCTGATTTGTTAATATGAGTGTAATTTTCAGACGTACCCTTAAGTACGCTAAGCAATGAAAGCGCATAGGAGCATTTTCAGTCGTATTTCTGCAGCCACACCAAATGACAGTTGAGTGCAGTCTTCTTATGACTGTATATTATTAACCTTATGTGCCAGAGAAATTATAGTGTGCAGCCATTTTTAAAATGCTGTCGTTTACCTTCCGATCTAGCATATTGTGTGGTGTTGATTTCAAAGTGTAGTTGGCTAGCAAAGTGGATATACAGATTATGGAGTTCGCAAAAGATATCATGAGGATTTTAAAGTGTATAAGGGATGTCATAACAACTGAAAGCAGAGCATAAACATTATAAGCTAATCTTCTTTAGGAGACAGTGGTACAAAAAGGGCTGCATTACAAAGTTTCACTATCATTTTAAAAACGAGTACTTGATTCATAAATACACAAGATCCAACATTCATGACCCTCTAGCATGACAATGCCACCAGCCATACTGCTCATCCTGTGCATGATTTCCTGCAAGACAGGAATGTCAGTGATCTGCCAGCGAAGAGCCCGGATCTTAATCAGAGTTGGATCGGAGGGTGAGGGCTAGGCCCATTCCCCCCAGAAATGTCCAGGAACTTGCAAGTGCCTTGGTGGAAGTGTGGGGTAACACATCACAGTAAGAACTAGCAAATCTGGTGCAGTCCAAGAGGAGGAGATTCACTGCAGTATTTAAATGCAGCTGGTGGCCACACCAGATACTGACGGTTACTTTTGATACTGACCTCCCCTTTGTTCAGGAACAAATTACTCCATTTCTGTTTGTCACATGTCTGTGAAACTTGTTCAGTTTATGTCTTAGTTTTTAATCTTTTTATGTTCATGCAAATATTTACACATGTTAAGTTTGCTGAAAATAAAAGAAGTTGAAAGTGAGAGGACATTTCCTTTTTGTTTTAAGTTTTATTTGATATTTTTTACAACTATTTTAATCACATTTAAGCCACTTAAAAATGTGGGGTGAATAACTTTAAAAAGGACAAATAATTTCCTTTAATGTCATGAACTTGCATGTAAAATAATATGAGCTGTCACTGTTTGAAATTTAATATCAACTTGACATTTTTACACAAATTATTAAATTATTAAGTTGAAACCTAAAATATTAAGCAGAATTACACATAACAATTAAAAGCTTGTATTATGTAAAAATGTGCAGTGTGTCATAGATGTCTGAATGTGATCTGCCAGGTCCAATTTACCTCAGTGTGTCGAAAAAAAAAACATTTAGAGTGACAGAAAAAAAATCTCAGGAGTATTTTCACATATTAATTGGGTGTTGTAGACTCACACCATCTCTTGATAAAAAAAAATACTGTACTTTCTATGCTCCCACATCTCCATTTTGATACTCTTCTCATTAAATTCAATACAAACAGGAAGTTAGATGACAAAATTCGGGAGAGCTGAGTGCTCTAGCAGATCAGTGGTTCTCCAAGAGACACACCAATGTGCGTGATTTCTTCTCTATCTTTTCTCATACCTCGTTTAAACTTTCACAAGGCACCACAGCACTTCCTGCGTGCAGCTTTCCACAGCCCAAAGTGAGTGAGGTGCGCTCACAGCTGCGCTTATGTAAACAAAGATGTCTCGCGCACACCAGTTTCAAATGGGAAAAGATGAATTTATAGGAACAGTATGCGAGTTTGGAATTAAATTAAACTGTCCTTATTCGACATCATTATTATGTAAGGAAATGTATAATGGAATTAGATGTGATCAATAACTATTATAAGAAAGATAAATGACAAATAACTAGATTATTTGTCTGAATAAAATTATCCACCATTAAAATCGTAATACAACAAATTTCTATTATTAGGAATTAGCTTTAATAAGGAATTATGATTTTTACAACAGGTTTTAACCGTAAGACATGAAAAATGGGGTGAGCCCTCATGGACCTGGGCAGACAGAGACGATAGGAGACAGGGTTGATCTTCTTGAATGGGCCAATGTAGCGTGGCGAATTAATCCACTATCCAGAGATTCCTTGAGGGACAGGGTCTCGGGAGCAGAGGTACAACTCCGCCTGGAGAATTCTGGCGAAGGTTCTGGGAATGTGCTTAGTAGATTTGGGACACAGAAGAAGGCAGAATCAGAGACACGGCAGATGGATCCCCATGTTTTAACAACCCATTGGGACCAGTCAATGTGAGGGTTGTGGGTGGTCAGCCATGGGAAGCCGAGAATAAGTGGAAGCCTAGGAGAGTGAATCAACAGGAACTGTATCTGTTCTTGGTGTTGTGCCACCCTTAGCTGGAGAGGTGGGGTACATTGACTAACCTGTCCGGAACCTAGGAGGCTGCCATCCACTGCCGTAATACTTAGAGGTCTTTGTAGGGTAACAGACTGAATAGAGAGGCTCCTGGCGAATTCAAAATCCATAAAGCTCCCAGCAGCCCCAGAGTCTACAAAGGCACAAACCTGATGATGCTGACTGCCGTGAGTAAGGGTGGCGTGGAAGGTCAAACCAGTGGTCGCAGAGCAGGGGATAGTTCCTATTCTCATCCTGGCTCAGAGAAACAAAGAGGCACAAGGGTCAAAAATACAAATAAACTGGGAGAGCCGAGCTTCGCCAAAAACTGCGAAGCAAAATAGACACAAAGGTCAAAAAGGTACAAAAATGATTAGACTTAACTAGAGAGCTGGTAACAGGAGGAACATGGTAAAAAGGCTCAAGACTGAACACATGGTTGAGAAACAAGCAGGCTTATATAGGGCTATGTACTGGTGAAGGGAATGAGGGTTGATGAGCAGATGGTTAAACCGGGTTAGGGGCGTTGGTGCCATCTGCAGGAGAGGAGAGTAGCATGGCACGGGAGATCCAGGGCGAGCACCCTCTGTTGGTTTGGAGGAGAACAGCACCCCAAAAGAGGAGATCCTTACAACATATTTCTTATCCTGGAAGAAAAGCTTGTTCTTGCTGACATCTCTGATGTACCCATGGCATTTGGACTCCTGGTGGGTCTCCTGTACACAGCCAATATTGACTACCCCAAGCATATGAAATACAACTTCAAAGTTCTTCAAAAATTCATCATGAACATTGGTGGGAGCAGCTGTTCTTTACAGGTTCATGGGTTCCGTTCAAGTTGCTTCACAAAAAGTAGCACATTTGTGCTTTCAAAGAGATATGCATGTGGGCAAGGAGGAGGGCGGGGCCGGGCCGTGATGACGCATGCCTGGCACCTAATCAGGCTAATCAAGCAGACGGAGGCTGCAGTGTGGGAGAGAGAAAGAGCTGTTTATGTTTTAATTAATTAATTAATTAGAGGGACTATTTAGAGCATCCTGAGCAACTGCATCACTGCCTGGTTTTGGACTTGCACCGTTTCGGACCGCAAAGCCCTGCAGAGGATTGTGAGGACAGCTGAGAAGATCATCGGGGTCTCTCTCTTCCCTCCATCAAAGACATTTACAAAAAACACTGCATCCGCAAAGCAACCAGCATTGTGGATGACCCCTCACACAAACTCTTCACCCTCCTGCCGTCTGGCAAGAGGTACTGAAGCATTCGGGCCCTCACGGCCAGACTGTGTAACAGCTTCTTCCCCCAAGCCATCAGACTCCTCAATAATCAGAGACTGGACTGACACACACACACACACACGTGTCCTAAGTTGCACTTTAATTATTGTCAATTTATAACTGGCTGCTACCTCAATAACTGCTATGTGCATAGAACAATATCTCATAGTATGTTATGTTTACATTCGGCATTTTTAGAAACTGTCATCTTTTTGCAATACTGTGTACTAGTTGACGCTGCACTGTCTCTCACTGTGCCTATTGTCCTGTTAATTTTTAGTAATTTATTGTACTGTCCTGTACTTTTTGCACACGTTTGCACGTGCACTTTATATAGGTATGTTATTTAGTCTGTGTAGTCTCATGTGGTTCTGTGTTTGTCCTATGTTGTTTTATGTAGCACCATGGTCCTGGAGGAATATTGTCTCGTTTCACTGTGCCTATTGTCCTGTTAATATTTTGTAATTTATTGTACTGTACCATACTTTTTGCACACGTTTGAACGTGCACTTTATATAGGTATGTTATTTAGTATATGTAATCTCATGTGTTTTCTGTTGTTTTAAGTAGCACCATGGTCCTGGAGGAACGTTATCTCGTTTCACTGTGTACTGTACTAACTGTATATGCTTGAACGACAATAAAAACCACTTGACTTGACTTGACTTGAATTAAACATTATTCATATTGTCAAGCTGGTTCCACCTCCTTTCCCTTTTACCCCATTACAATGCCTTTTACTCTGTTTGTGCAATGTTCTCTTAAAGGAATAAGCAGGACTTGCCTGGGATCCTACCAACTCCTGGAAAAGAAATGCACCAATTCACTCAACAAGTGAAAAGAAACTGGGACACATTGACGGAACATATCCAAACCCATGAGAAAACCATTAGTTAACTCGCACAAGAACTTAAAAAAATGTCTGCACATCACGACAGCTTGATTGCTAACCTTGCTGATAGACTCAAGCACAACCAACGAGAAGTGCTCACACACATTTCTGAAAGTAAACAGCATGTGAAGAAACAGACTGATCAAGTCACTATCAATCAATTAAAGTTATGATTTCTGATGAACTTCACAAAGCTAAGACTACCTGTGTGTCTGAGGTGCGGTTCATGATTTATCAACTTCAAGTGGCGCTTCAGCAGGACATCAAATCCTACCTGGTAATCCTTCAACGAAATCATGACCAGTTGTATACAGAGCTCACCCAGTGCACCCAAACCAACAATACACAGTGTACAGTTGTAAAAAGCTTACAAACTGAACTTGAGGACAGACTCATGGCAAGAGAAACAAATGGCTGATTTCTGACCATTACATCTCACCACTCACCACTGTTTCATCTGCATCACCAGTGACCACTCCATTGCCTCTCGCCACTCCTGCTGTAAAGAGTGATCATTTTAAGATTACACAGAATTTTCATTTTTGGGCGCACTGTCTCTTTAAGCTGGAGAAACAGGAAGTAGTGAAAAAAATAAACCCCTGCTGTGCCACAGTAAAACAAGGAAGTAGAGTTAGCAATGAATGTGCAGAGACACAAAAGAGCCACACAATTTGTGTTCCTAATGTTTTGTTGTACAGCTCATTGAAAACAAGCCGTGAGATAGCAAGGAATTAAAATAAAAAAGACAGCGATAGATAGATAAAACAGAGCACTGAACAGCACACTCTCTTTTCATACAACACACAGCGGATCAGAAGAGACATAAAGAAACATAAAGGAAACAGAGTTTCTACTTCAGAAAGGTAGGACTGACAGACACAGAACAAGAAACGCACATCAAACAAACGTTATGTTTGCTTTCATGCTGAGAATGGGGGTACATTATAAAAACTCTTTTGAGGACAAGGGATTTTTATGTTTCCACATGTAGCTTTGGTCTCTAACGTAAACAACATTTGGGGTGGTGTCAAATAGTGCTCAAATATCTGGAATAGTTACTACAGTGCTGTTGTGATCGAACATACTGTATCCTTCTCAGCTGGGACGTCACTAGAGATTCATGGAAAGGGGACTAAGTCTCTTTTATGGGGGTCTGTTAAGGATCCCCCAGGATTTATTTTAAAGCCCCCAAAACGTCTTTTCATCATGTATTTTTGGAGTAACAATGGGTGTAAAATCTATTTAATTAAGTTTGTTTTTGGTCAAAGTTGGCTAAATGTATACCTGTCTCATAGTTTGTGTAAGACACTGATCTAATATGACTTAAATTCTATCCAAATAAATAAAATTAAAGCTCACGCCAGGACTCGACATTAATGCTTGTTCGGGACAAGTAGAAATTTTGAATTGGCAATTTAAAGAGAATTTTACTTGCCCTACCAGACAAGTAGCCTGATTAAAACCTCAATGATCAATTGCTGACTATTAAAATAAAGAATAAATAAAAATAAAATAAATAGATGAATAAACATCAATACTGTATGTTTAGTATCAGTCAAATGCTGATTATTAAAATAAAGAATAAATAAAAAATAAAATAAATAGCTGAGTAAACATCAATACTGTATGTTTAGTATCAGTCAAATGCTGACTATTAAAATAAAGAATAAATAAAAATAAAATAAATAGATGAATAAACATCAATACTGTATGTTTAGTATCAGTCAAATGCTGACTATTAAAATAAAGAATAAATAAAAATAAAATAAATAGCTGAATAAACATCAGAAGTACTGTTTAGTAACATAAAAATAAAATAAATAGCTAAATAAACATCAGTACTATATGTTTAGTATCAGTCAAATGCTGACTATTAAAATAAAGAATAAATTAAAATAAAATAAATAGCTAAATAAACATCAGAAGTATTGTTTAGTATCAGTCAAATGCTGACTATTAATATAAATAATAAATAAAAATAAAATAAACAGCTAAATAAACATCAGTACTGTATGTTTAGTATCAGTCAAATGCTGACTATTAAAATAAATAATAAATAAAAATAAAATAAATAGCTAAATAAACATCAGTACTGTATGTTTAGTATCAGTCAAATGCTGACTATTAAAATAAATAAACAAATAAATAAATAGCTAAATAAACATCAGAAGTATTGTTTAGTACCAGTCAAATGCTGACTATTAATATAAATAATAAATACAAATAAAATAAATAGCTAAATAAACATCAATACTGTATGTTTAGTATCAGTCAAATGCTGACTATGAAAATAAAGAATAAATACAAATAAAATAAATAAAATAAACATCTGTACTGTAAACAATGGAGTCACTCTGCTGGACAAACTACATCATGACACCAATTCTAAAGCATTGTTTTCTGCATGGTATGTTCTGAAAAATTTTAATATCTGCGCATATCGGTAAACATATACACAGATACCGATTTATCAGTTAAATGCTAATATCGGCCGACCAATATGTTGGTCTACTGTAGTTGACACAGTAAGGCCTTGCTCAGACTGCCACTAAAAATCTGATTTTTTGCATATTCAGAGTTTTTGATTGTCTGGACTACAAAAAAACACATGAAATCAGATTTATCAGAATCTGATTCAGACCACATCGGGAGGTGGTTTCAAATGCAATTGAAATCAGATTTTTTCAGATGTGTCTCAGTCCGGACGTTCTGGCTGCTCAATTTGGATTTGAAATGGTCACTCTTAATGCGACGCACAACGATGACGTCAAAAATCGGTGACTGGAGCACAGAACATCACAATATTTACCAGTCTCCTCCGTCGCTGAGTTTTTGTTGGGCTACGGAGGAGTTCTGCACCGACTGGATGGGACGCTTATTTGGAGAGCGAGATGATGCTCCTCCATTTTTCCCACATCTGTTTTGACAGCATTGTAACGTGGGTACGCCTACGTCATTGCCAAAGCAATCCATGCAGATACAGTGAGGAAAATAAGTATTTGAACACCCTGCTATTTTGCAAGTTCTCCCACTTGGAAATCATGGAGGGGTCTGAAATTGTCATCGTAGGTGCATGTCCACTGTGAGAGACATAATCTAAAAAAAAAAAAATCCAGAAATCACAATGTATGATTTTTTAACTATTTATTTGTATGATACAGCTGCAAATAAGTATTTGAACACCTGTCTATCAGCTAGAATTCTGACCCTCAAAGACCTGTTAGTCTGCCTTTAAAATGTCCACCTCCACTCCATTTATTATCCTAAATTAGATGCACCTGTTTGAGGTCGTTAGCTGCATAAAGACACCTGTCCACCCCATACAATCAGTAAGAATCCAACTACTAACATGGCCAAGACCAAAGAGCTGTCCAAAGACACTAGAGACAAAATTGTACACCTCCACAAGGCTGGAAAGGGCTACGGGGAAATTGCCAAGCAGCTTGGTGAAAAAAGGTCCACTGTTGGAGCAATCATTAGAAAATGGAAGAAGCGAAACATGACTGTCAATCTCCCTCGGACTGGGGCTCCATGCAAGATCTCACCTCGTGGGGTCTCAATGATCCTAAGAAAGGTGAGAAATCAGCCCAGAACTACACGGGAGGAGCTGGTCAATGACCTGAAAAGAGCTGGGACCACCGTTTCCAAGGTTACTGTTGGTAATACACTAAGACGTCATGGTTTGAAATCATGCATGGCACGGAAGTTTCCCCTGCTTAAACCAGCACATGTCAAGGCCCGTCTTAAGTTTGCCAATGACCATTTGGATGATCCAGAGGAGTCATGGGAAAAAGTCATGTGGTCAGATGAGACCAAAATAGAACTTTTTGGAGCATTGAAGATGGGTCGAGGCTGGGTCTTCCAACATGACAATGACCCGAAGCACACAGCCAGGATAACCAAGGAGTGGCTCTGTAAGAAGCATATCAAGGTTCTGGCATGGCCTAGCCAGTCTCCAGACCTAAACCCAATAGAGAATCTTTGGAGGGAGCTCAAACTCCGTGTTTCTCAGCGACAGCCCAGAAACCTGACTGATCTAGAGAAGATCTGTGTGGAGGAGTGGGCCAAAATCCCTCCTGCAGTGTGTGCAAACCTGGTGAAAAACTACAGGAAACGTTTGACCTCTGTAATTGCAAACAAAGGCTACTGTACCAAATATTAACATTGATTTTCTCAGGTGTTCAAATACTTATTTGCAGCTGTATAATACAAATAAATAGTTAAAAAATCATACATTGTGATTTCTGGATTTTTTTTTTTAGATTATGTCTCTCACAGTGGATATGCACCTACGATGACAATTTCAGACCCCTCCATGATTTCTAAGTGGGAGAACTTGCAAAATAGCAGGGTGTTCAAATACTTATTTTCCTCACTGTAGGTTGGTTATGTCTGAACGTGCAAATCTGATTTGATCACTTGCAATTAATAGTGCGGACAGTCTTTCTAAAAAGATCTGATTTGAGAAAAAATCAGATTTGCTTGCAGTCTGAACATATCCTAAGGTGTGTTTTTCAACTACAGTGGTTCAAGCTGTAGGAATGCCAAGGTGACTAAAGAAACATTAAAGGAATAGTTTGCCCAAAAATTAAAGATCTCTCATTATTTACTCATTCTCCTGCCATCCCAGATGTGTGACTTACTTTCTTGCACAGAACACAAATTAAGAATATCTCAGCTGTGTTGTTCCATATAATGCAAGTGAATGGTAATCAGGGGGCATATTACAGAAAGATCCTAACTTTAGAATCGTATCTGTTTTGTAGCCATGGCAATTTCAATTAGGGTCTCATTTAGGACTAAAGCTATTACAGAATAACATTTCCTAAGTGCATTATCTTATCTTTACTTGATTTAGGATTTTTATCTAAACGTACAAAATCGTATCATATTTCTAGGTAGGATTTGCTTCTGTAATATGAATTTTTGAAAATTCCTAACTTGACTGATCAGATTTTAACTTAAGTCTTAAGATAATAAGTTTTCTGTGATACGCCCCTAAAACTTTAAATCTCCTAAAAGCAAATTAAAAGTATAAATCAGCATAAAAGTAATCCAGTAGACTCTAGTGTTTAAATCCATATCTTCAGAAGCTATATAACAGGTGTGGGTGAGAAACAGTGTTCTATTATCCTTTCCTTGATCTTGTGATCACAAGCAGACCAGAACATTTTAAACTGACCAATCAGCATACAGGGGTGTAACTACACATTTGTTAAGGGGTATGCAACATCAGTGAAAATAAAAAATATTTATTCTCCATCCAAACAGAAAAAGAAAGAACATTTCTGCATGCATTCAGTTTTTATGACCAGATTAATTGAGAGACTACGTGGAATATTTGTACTTTTAAAAGGTGATTAACAAAACTTAAAATGGTGACCAGTCACAAAACCCAAAATATACACTTTGCCCTAATGCATTCACTTAAATTTTAATTAATAATCTTGATTTATGGGTATTTTTTCAACTCAAATCAAATCAAATCAAATCACTTTATTGTCACACTACTGTGTACACGAGTGCAACAGCAGGTGAAATTCTTGTGTGCAGTTCCGAGCAACATAGCAGTAATGACAGTGACGAGACATAAACCACTTTACAATAAACAACATATTACACAAAACAATTTACATAAACTTACACAACAATTTACATAACAAATGTACACATACCTACACAACAATTTACATAACAAATGTACACAATACACACAATGTAGAATACACACACTAGAGAAGGGTATAAATATATATATATATATATATACACTGACTGAATTGGGAGCGAGAATATATTGACAGAATGAGGATTAATAAAGTGCAGTGCTGATTGTTGATCGTGAGGGATCAAGTGTTCAAAAGTCTTATTGCTTGTGGGAAGAAGCTGTCATGTAGTCGGGTGGTGCGGGTCCTGATGCTGCGATACCGCCTGCCTGATGGAAGCAGTGAGAGCAGCCCATGACTCGGGTGGCTGGAGTCTTTGATAATCCTCCGAGCTTTATTCACACACCGTCTGTTATATATATCCTGGAGGGAGGGAAGCTCACCTCCGATGATGTTTCTGGCCGTTCGCACCACCCTTTGCAGGTCTTTGCGGTTGTGGGCGGTGCTATTGCCGTACCAGGCGGTGATGCAGCCAGTCAAGATGCTCTCAACAGTACTAGTGTAGAACCGTGTGAGGATGTGTTGGTTCATTCCAAACTTCCTCAGCCGTCTCAGGAAGAAGAGGCGCTGGTGAGCCTTCTTCACAACGGCCTCAGTGTGGACGGACCATGTGAGTTCCTCAGTAATGTGGACACCGAGGAACTTGAAGCTGCTGACTCTCTCCACCGGTGCTCCATTAATGGTGATGGGGCTGTGTTCTCTGTCTTTCTTCCTGAAGTCCACCACAAGCTCCTTGGTTTTACTGACGTTGAGGGAGAGTTTGTGCTCCTGACACCAGCGCGTCAGAGTGTGCACCTCCTCTCTGTAGGCTGTTTCATCATTGTCAGTGATCAGACCTACAACCGTCGTATCGTCAGCAAACTTAATGATGGCATTGGAGCTATGTGTCGCCACACAGTCATGTGTGTAAAGGGAATACAGGAGTGGGCTGAGAACACAGCCCTGCGGGGCTCCAGTGTTGAGGGTCAGTGATGAGGAGATGTTGCTGCCCATTCTAACCACCTGACGTCTGCCTGACAGGAAATCCAGGATCCAGCTGCACAGCGAGCTGTTTAAGCCCAGAGCCCGGAGTTTCACATCAAGCTTGGAGGGCACTATGGTGTTAAATGCTGAGCTGTAGTCTACAAACAGCATTCTCACATATGTGTTCCTTTTTTCCAGGTGGGAGAGAGCAGTGTGTATTGTAGATGCAATAGCATCATCAGTGGAGCGGTTGTTACGGTAGGCAAACTGCAATGGGTCCAAAGAGGTGGGCAGAACAGAGCAGATGTGATCTCTGATTAACCTCTCAAAGCATTTGCTGATGATGGGGGTCAGAGCAACAGGACGCCAGTCATTTAAACAAGTGATTTTGGCTTGCTTCGGTACAGGCACAATGGTTGATGTTTTGAAGCATGTGGGGACTACAGACAGGGAGAGGGACAGGTTGAAAATGTCCGTAAAAACACCAGCCAGTTGGTTCGCGCATGCTCTGATGACGCGGCCCGGAATGCCGTCTGGACCCGCGGCTTTACGGATGTTCACCCGATTGATCTCAAGATGGCGCCGAGTATGGCTGCTGCGTCGCGAGCTCCGTCAAAACACTGCAGTTTATTGTTTGTTTTGTTTACAGTTCTGTGTTTTTTTGTCTTGGATGTTGTCTGCCTTATTGTGTACGACAGACAAACGCTTTTGGACATTGGTTCGGCAATCACACACCGAAAACCGGACTTCACATTCCTCAATGCCGACCCGCGGTTTACAAACACGCCAGCGGAGCCCTTTGTTTGGGCTGCCCGGCCGCGGAAACGCAGAAGGAAAAGAGGAAAAAGAGCCGGCGTTCTCATCAGATTAAGACGTCGCGCAAATCGCCCCCCGCTACCCAGTATACTACTGGCAAATGTTCAGTCTCTGGACAACAAGCTCTGCGAGCTGAGAGCGCGGATCTCTTTCCAACGAGAGACGAGAGATTGCTGTGTTATCTGTCTTACGGAAACCTGGTTGTCTGCGGAGATTCCAGACTCGGCCATCGAACCCACGGGTTTCTCCGTGCACCGAGCGGACAGAGCGAAAGACCTCTCAGGTAAAAGCAGAGGTGGAGGTGTATGTTTTATGATCAACAAATCATGGTGTGATCAGAGGAATGTACATTTTATCAGGTCTTTCTGCTCTCCTGATCTGGAATTTCTCATGCTTCTGTGTCGACCATTCTGGCTACCGAGGGAATTCACAGCGGTCATTATCACTGCTGTGTACATCCCCCCACAAGCCGACACAGACCGGGCACTTAGGGAACTGTATGGGAGTATAAGTCAGCAGGAAACCGCGCACCCTGAGGCCGCGTTCATTGTTACCGGGGACTTCAACAAAGCCAACTTCAAAACAATAGCACCAAAATACCACCAACACATCAGCTTTAACACACGAGGGGACCGGGTTTTGGATCATTGCTATTCTCCTTTCCGGGATGGCTACAAATCCCTCCCCCGCCCACCATTTGGCAAATCTGACCACTCTTCCGTTCTGCTTCTGCCCGCTTACAGGCAGAAACTGAAACGGGAATCACTCGCCCTCAGAATGATCCAGTGCTGGTCGGACCAATCAGACTCTGCGCTACAGGACTGTTTTGATCACGCGGACTGGGAGATGTTCCGGTCTGCCTCCGATGACGACATCGAGGTTTACGCTGATAGCGTAACGTGTTTCATCAGGAAGTGCGTAGAGGACGTTGTTCCGACGAAAAACATACGGATCTACCCCAACCAGAAACCCTGGGTTAACGCGATGTTCGCGCGGCACTTACTGCGCGGACCACCGCTTTTAATTCCGGGAACGCGGAGGAGCGTAAACAAGCCAGTTATGCCCTCCGTAAATCCATCAGCACAGCCAAACGCCAGTACAGGCACAAAATTGAAGGTCAGTTCAACACCACTGACTCCAGAAGTATGTGGAAGGGAATTAACATCATCACGGACTATAAACAGAATAAAAACTCCGCCATGAACACCGTTGCCTCTCTCCCAGACGAGCTTAATACATTTTATGCTCGTTTCGAGGACAACAACACCGCCCTCGCGGAGAGAGCACTCGCGGCCGATACTACAGATGATGGTTCACTCTCCGTCTCTGTTGCGGATGTAACCCGCAACAGGAACTTCGGTCAATATCATGTTACAAGTGTTGGTTTTTATTAAAAACGAATATGTTTCATATTAAAACTTACAAAACTTACTACCATGACTTTCAATGCGTAATTTATTTTTTGGTACTTTTTAAATGTCTTTTATGTCTAGATTCTACAGTTTTAGCCTTGTTCCACACTTTCAATATTAAACTATGAAAATTCCATTACAAAAATAAAAATTATTACATGTTTAAAACTATGATAATCTAAACAAAAAGTTAATATATATGGTGTGAAAATTATTTCTATAAATATTTAAATAATAAATAAAAAAAATCAAAAGTTAGTGTACTTGTTAACCAAGTCAACAAACATGTTAGTGAAGAGCACGAGGCAAGTGATGTTTGAAGAAAATAAAGAAAATTCAAGGTAAGTTATGAACTGCGACAAATTATACAAAAAGTGTAAAAATGAAACACTGCCAGCTCACCTTTTCAGCCACCTTGGTTCCTAAATATTTTTCCCATTAATGTTTTCCACAGGCGTTTCATAGAATCCTTCATAAAAGAGTTCTAAGCCATGAACCAAACCAATCAGCTCATAGGTGAACCACATCATAAACTTTGATTTAAAGCTTAAAAGTATTTGAAAATCACAGAAAAGACAAAGGAACAAGACCGTGTTGCATACAATGCCATCTTTCACAAGGGCATGAACTACAATCCCATGGAGCACTGCAAACCATGTAATCTAATAAAAATGTTGGAAATATATGCAACTTTTTTGTTGTTGTTGATTATAAGCTTAGAAACAATAGATTTTACGTTTACAGCTAAATATAATGATATATACAAATAGATATGTAGTTTCAGGGTGTAGGATGAGAGACTCGATTGCATCATTCGCCATGTATCATGAAATTGGTCATTGCTCAACTTGTTTGGTGGACCCTCAAACTACATACTATATATACACTCACCTAAAGGATTATTAGGAACACCATACTAATACTGTGTTTGACCCCCTTTCGCCTTCAGAACTGCCTTAATTCTACGTGGCATTGATTCAAAAAGGTGCTGAAAGCATTCTTTAGAAATGTTGGCCCATATTGATAGGATAGCATCTTGCAGTTGATGGAGATTTGTGGGATGCACATCCAGGGCACGAAGCTCCCGTTCCACCACATCCCAAAGATGCTCTGTTGGGTTGAGATCTGGTGACTGTGGGGGCCATTTTAGTACAGTGAACTCATTGTCATGTTCAAGAAACCAATTTGAAATGATTCGAGCTTTGTGACATGGTGCATTATCCTGCTGGAAGTAGCCATCAGAGGATGGGTACATGGTGGCCATAAAGGGATGGACATGGTCAGAAACAATGCTCAGGTAGGCCGTGGCATTTAAACGATGCCCAATTGGCACTAAGGGGCCTAAAGTGTACCAAGAAAACATCCCCCACACCATTACACCACCACCACCAGCCTGCACAGTGGTAACAAGGCATGATGGATCCATGTTCTCATTCTGTTTACGCCAAATTCTGACTCTACCATCTGAATGTCTCAACAGAAATCGAGACTCATCAGACCAGGCAACATTTTTCCAGTCTTCAACTGTCCAATTTTGGTGAGCTCTTGCAAATTGTAGCCTCTTTTTCCGATTTGTAGTGGAGATGAGTGGTACCCGGTGGGGTCTTCTGCTGTTGTAGCCCATCCGCCTCAAGGTTGTGCGTGTTGTGGCTTCACAAATGCTTTGCTGCATACCTCGGTTGTAACGAGTGGTTATTTCAGTCAAAGTTGCTCTTCTATCAGCTTGAATCAGTCGGCCCATTCTCCTCTGACCTCTAGCATCAACAAGGCATTTTCGCCCACAGTACTGCCGCATACTGGATGTTTTTCCCTTTTCACACCATTCTTTGTAAACCCTAGAAATGGTTGTGCGTGAAAATCCCAGTAACTGAGCAGATTGTGAAATACTCAGACCGGCCCGTCTGGCACCAACAACCATGCCACGCTCAAAATTGCTTAAATCACCTTTCTTTCCCATTCTGACATTCAGTTTGGAGTTCAGGAGATTGTCTTGACCAGGACCACACCCCTAAATGCATTGAAGCAACTGCCATGTGATTGGTTGATTAGATAATTGCATTAATGAGAAATTGAACAGGTGTTCCTAATAATCCTTTAGGTGAGTGTATGTGTATATATCAGTATATTTTTCTGTAAACTTAAAAAATATTGTCTCTCAGATTGGTGGATTTTTTTTGCTGGATTATGGGGAGTATAGTTTTTCACCAGGAAAATGTTGCTGTTAAACTTTTTTTTTTTAAACAATAAGGTTGAAAACGCAGATTGATTGTTTCAACAAAGGCATATACTGTACCACTGATGAGCAGAGCTCACAGTAGGTCAGTCTTTAAAGGTTTATAAGCTATCATTAAAATATGGATAAAATTAATGGGATTTTTACTTCCTGAACCAGAGTTTTGCGCTCTTGACTTAACAGACTTCTGAATAGTTCTGGTAATGTGATCCATCTTTCTCACTTGCTGCTCATAGAAAAAAGGTTACACCAGTGATTTTTGAGGAAGTTTTACTCTATAGCTGACTTTTTACAGTAATTTGCTCTTAGTTATGTTTGTATGAAAAATTGCTTTTGTTTCTCATTTGTAAGTCACTTTGGAAAAATTGTGTCTGCCAAATAACTAAATGTTTATGTCCACTTTTAGGCTCTTTCAAAACCCACATCCTCGTGGCCTGTACCCCACCCCTCTCCCTCTGTCATGGATGCATCTGGGGGATGCTGGGACAGCTGTCTGAATGACGAGGATCTGCCTGAGATGGATGGCACATGTGATGCTTGTGAACCGGATGAGCCTCAACCAGCAGCTCAGGTTTGCAAGCACTGTCGCTTCGCCTTCTGCATCAGCCATGCAAACAAACATTCACAAAGCACTGGTCACCAGCTACAGCCATACTGTCCCCCAGACCCTGAGTTAAACCCTCAGCCGCTGACAGAGAGTCAGGGGGCTGAAATCGGAGCAGAGTGGGCAGAAGCTGCTGGCGGTGAGGACAATCAACTGAAGGGGAAACGAGACACTGTGACGGTGGAGAGGCTTAAGTGTAAGCAGCACGGACAGGAGGGCTCGCTCTACTGTAAACATGATGAGCGGATCATTTGTGTGCTGTGTGCAGTACAGGGAGAACACAGAGAACACGAGATCATCACTCTCAAAGACGCTTACCTGTGGCAGAAAGTCAGTCAACATACATACACAAAAAACAACACACATACAAAAATTAACAAATAAATATACAGGTCATTGTTTGTCCAAAGTGAATCTTTTAAAAACCTAATTTGAAGTGTCAACTTTATAGAAATTTAATCTTTGTGTCCATGTTGGTTTCATAAATGTTTTGAAAAACATTTGTAGCATTTGCTAAAAAAAAAAAATAGATTTAATGACTTGAATGTTAATGTCATGTGGTGTAATTAGGGCCGTAGCTAGTGGCGTGAAAGGTGGCAATGATTCTAGGGGCCCAAAAGTCCAGGGGGCCCCACAACAAATTCTAAACTGTATTTGTTAATAGGAAATGGGCCCAGAGCAATATACAGCCATGGCAAAAATAATTGGCAGTTACATAAATTGTGTGTTTTGCAAAGTTTGCTGCTTCAGTAGATTCGTTTTTCCACATGTTTGTAAGGTATACTGGAATACAATGATAAGAATTTCATGAGCTTTAAAGTCTTTTATTGGGAAAAACACTCAATATATGCAAAGAGTCAATATTTACAGTGTTGAGCCTTGTTCTTCATAACCTCTGGAATTCGCTCTGGCATGCTGGATATCAGCTTCTGGGCCATATCCTGACTGATGGTGATCTATTCTTGCCTTATTAGTGTTCGGAGTTGATCAAAATTTGTGGGTTTCTGCTTATCCACTCGCCTTTTGAAGATTGACCACAGGTTCTCTTTGGGATTAAGATCCGGGGAGTTGCCTGACCGCGGATCCAAAATTTCAATGTAATGATCTCTGAGCCACTTCATCATCACTCTTGCCTTGTGACATGTTGCTTCATCATGCTGGAAAATGCACGGATCATCACCAAATTGTTCCTGGACCGTTGGGAGAAGTTGCTCTTGCAGGAAATGTTGATTCCATTCTTTATTCATGGCAGTGTTTTTGGGCAGAATTGTGAGAGACCCCACTCCATTGGATGAAAAGAAACCCCACACATGGATGATCTCAGGATACTTCGCTGTTGGCACGACACAGGACTCATGGTAGCGTTCACCTTTTCTTCTCCAGACTATCAATTTTCCAGATGTCCCAAACAGTCGGAAGGGGGCTTCATCAGAGAAAATAACTGCACCTGTCTTCTGCTGTCCAATCCTTGTACTTCCTGCAGAATTTCAGTCTGTCCTTGATGTTTTTCTTGGAGAGAAGTGATTCTTTTTCTTGACACCAGGCCATTGTCCAAAAGTCTTCGCCTCACTGTGCGTGTAGATGCACTCACACCAACCTGCTGCCAATATTGAGCAAGCGCTGCACTGGTGGTGACATGATTCCGTAGCTGACTCCTCAGGAGGAGACGGTCCTGAAGCCTTCTTCACTGCAGTTGAACCTCTCTCCTTGAAGTTCTTGATGATCCGGTAAATGGTTCTTTCAGGTGCAATATTCTTTGGAGCAATTTCCTTGCATTTGAGGCCATTTTGATGCAAAGCAATGATGGCTGCACATCTTTCTTTAGAGGTAACTATTGCAAAACAAGAACACAATGATTGGAAGCACTTTTTCCCTCCTTTTATAGCAATCAGTCTGCTCTTATAATCCAATCAGAGTGATAGAGTGATTTCACCTGACTAGTACTCGTTCACACTTTCCCAGGTGCTGCTGATATGATTAGTGAAATGATGTTGGCTGGTCATTTTGTGCCAGGACCAAAAAACTGAAATTTGGGTTTTTGTGATAAAGATAATTTTTTTTGGCCAATGAAGCTTTTTGCAGTTATTAAAAATGCATCTGATCACTGTGCACAATAATCTAGAAACAATGTGAATCAACACCACAACAACTGAAGCAGAAAATTAGAAACTATTTCTGTCAGTTTATGTCACTGCTAATACTTTTGGCCACAGCAATACAGTAAGTGGGCCCAGATTACCTTTCTAAATCTCAAGCAATAAAATATACACGTGAGTGTTAGGGATGTAAAAAATAATGAAATTATATAGTACAATAAGATGCTCTCGATTCGACAGTGTTTGTATCTTTTGATACATAAATAAATACATAACTTGTAGTGTTAATAGAAGTGTTTAAAATAAAGTAATGCTACTGTAAAAGCATAAGGATGGGCAAGGAGGAGGTTGGAACCCGCTGAACAGTCAACATAAAGGTTTAATAAAGGTAGGTTCCATCATAAACATCATAAAAAATAAACGAACAGACACACATACAATGCGGCTGTGTGCGTCTCTCTCTTAAACTGGCGTCTCTGGCTCCCCTTTATCTCACTCTCTTGCTGATTCAGCGCTGGCCATGCACCATCACGGCCTGGCCACGCCCTCCTCCTGGTCACAGCTACATTAAGAGCGACGATACAGTCCCCTCCCTAGAAAGGCAACGCTATGCGCTTCCAGGAGGACAGAACAGCTAGTCTTGTAGCACTTTTCCACAACCATGGTTCCAGGACTGGTTCCTGGGCCAGTGCAAATTCTAGAACCGTTCTGTGTGCTTCCACTACTAAAAAAAAAAGTGGTTCCGCACCAGCCCAAAACAATATGTTACAAATTTTAGGCATAAATATACCTTTAGTGATGCATCCTAAGAATGCATTTCTGTCAGTTAAATCATGTGGTACAATAATGACCTTAAAAGTTTTGCTCAATTTGATAAAATTATCAATTAATTAATTACAACTCACATGTATACTACTGGTAAAAAGTTTTGAAACACTTATTCTTTATTATAATTTTTTTTCTTCACATTTAAGAATATTAGTAAAGTCATCAAAACTATGGAATAACATAAATGGAACTATGGGAATTATGTTCAAAATAAATCAAAACTGTGTGATATTTTAGCATCTTCAAAGTAGTCCCCATTTGTCTAGAATTTGCAGACATGTACTCTTGACATTTTCTCAAGAAAACTTGAGGTATCACCCTGAGATGCTTTTAAACAGTATTGAAGGAGTTCCCATCTATGTTCGGCACTTATTAGCTGATTATCTTTATTATTTGGTCCAAGTCATCAATTTCAAAAACATTTTTTTAAATAAAATTATAGTTTTATCATGAAATAAATGAATATGGTGGCACAATTATATTTTGTCTAAAACTAATTTCAAACATTTAAACATACCCCATCAGATCAAAAGATTTTTAAGATCGTGAGAAATATTTCAGTCAAGTGTTTCAAAAGTTTTGACCAGTAGTATATATTTGCTCTCCTGGAGCCGGGCTAAATGAGTAAGCATTGTTATTTCATTCCTGAAATTGGGGCAGACCCTCAGTCACCCCTCAGAGATCAAATATAAAAATTATCTGTAACATTCATAATTATAACAAATGCACATGGTTAAGAAGACAATGATTACCTTTTGATTAAAGCAATTGTTGGCGATTGTGTTCAACTCATCAATAGGCAGAAGAGACAGGGGTAAACCCACCCCTTCAAACTCTATAAGAACAAGATGTAAACATAATATTATATGCTATGGCAAATATCCAAATATAACTAAAGATAAAGGATCATACAAAATAATGTACCTACTTTACCTGTCATCATGAGCGTAGTCATTGTCTCTGGCAATTTTATTAAGCAATGTAACAACGTTGGATTCCATTACTCTTTATGTTTAAATATGTTCTCAAAAACAGGAGTAAAAGCTGTACATAAACACCGTGGTGCACCATTAGGGGTGGGCGATATGACCAAAATCTTATGTCATGATATGAATAATTTTCTATAACAATAATGATATACAGTTAAAGTCAGAAGTTTACATACACCTTTTCGGATTGAGGTCAAGGCTTTGTGATGGCCACTCCAATACCTTGACTTTGTTGTCCTTAAACCATTTTGCCACAACTTTGGATCTATTCTTGGGGTCATTGTCCATTTGGAAGACCCATTTGCAACCAAGCTTTAGCTTCCTGGCTGATGTCTTGAGATGTTGCTTCAATATATACAAATAATATTCCTTCCTCATGCCATCTATTTTGTGAAGTGGTGAAGCCAACATAAAGAATATGGCATAAATGGCATATTTCAAGAATCACCGTCATTATCATCGTGTCTGCTCTCATTAGATGCATTTGCCCCACAGCTGTTATTGGTAGATTTAACATTTTCACCAATCGCACAAACTTTGATCGCAAATGGCCATTTTTAATTTTCAAAGTGCAACCGGTGAGGCCAAATAAATCTTAATGATGATATTAAATGAACAAGATCACCATTGACGATTTAAGGGAATTAATGTGTAGTTTTTGATTTTATGCTACTTTTCTCAGGCTTTAGTTTTAAAAAAGAGGATGTGTATTTATCAACCTGTTACATGTCACACAGGCATGTTAAATCAAGTAAAAACTGGTTTTGTCAATAGTTCTGAAAATACCTACATATACGTAGGTATATCACTCTCTTAAAGTGGAATGTGTTCCTTGGCTGCCTTTGACTTGCTCAGTGCAAAGACAAATAATATTTTTAAGGCATAATCTCCTTGCTAATCACAGTAATCACGTTTTCATCTAACAGCACAACGAAAACTTTAAGACATCACAGACATTACAGATTGATTTTCTGTTTATTCATATGTTGTGAAAAGTGTGTATTGTACTGTGCTCACAAGGAAATATCCTATTGGTCTCAGATAGCCAGCAACCTCCTAGCATTAATTAAAAAATATATAGTTTTGCTATATCAATGTCAATTGAAATACATCTTCTGAGAAAGTGAACAATAATTCAGAATCACTCTTTCTGAATGTGTTTTTGTGTTTCAGAGCAAAGAAGGCATTGACCTACTGGAACACACTCAAGAAATAGCCGAGAAGATCAAGGCCAAATGGACCAGCCCTGACGTGAGTAAATGATTTCAACCAAACCTGAATCCAGGGCTGCATTAATGTACTCTGTGGATTAGTTTGCTGGGCCCTGCCAGTGATCAAATGGGGTGGGGGTTTGTTACTCTAAGACACAGGTGTCAAACTCCCACAAACTGATTTCTAAAATGTATGATGGAAGGCAAATGGAACATCTCACTGACCAATCAGTTAGCTCTTTCCCCATGAATATTAATGAGCTTTCCCCTGGAGTGCATTTTACTCACTCCAAAAGTAAAACAAAACTGCGCTATCCAGAACAACTATCAGCTCTGGTCAAGCGGTGTGAGCGCAGAGAAGGTGCGTTCATTCGGCTACCACTCTAAACCGTATAGCGCACATCATTATCAACAGCGCTAACTGCTGCATGGATCAGTGGAGAAAAATGCGAAGAGGTGCGTGAGCACAGGGCAGATGCATTTTTCCTGGACTGCAACATGCCGTGCAGACCATTATAAACAGCGGTGTGGTAATTGAGGATAACGAACCACATTTGAATTCTAATGCAAAACTTGAAATATATTATTGATTAAACTACTTTAAAACCATGTTAAACAGCATAGCCATTATAAACAACACTGACAGAGAAATCATGGATTTACTATAAAACCCTAACTGTTTTAATTATGGTATTTTGCCAGTAATAGTTTCTAAATGTATTTAGAATACTGTTCTTCTTTACTGTTCTCCTATCATTTTCATAATTATTATGAACCAAGCTATCAGTTTCCTTCTGTGTAAAATCTGGTCTCTATAATAATGCTGTTTGATTGTAGGAAATTGTAACTGGGTTTGTTTGCTTTCATAAATTCTAAGAGATGACTGTACTTTAATAAGTAGGAGCCTGATAAAAGACATCTCTAGAGGAGACCCATTTTAGTTGCGCTGTCAAAATATATTAATTTAGCCCTATACAGATTAGGCATTAATTTTCTCACAGATGTTACTGTAAATATAATAATTTACATATACATCCCAACCTCAAATTCAATGATTTATTGAAAATTTTGCATTTTAAATGCACAAAATATGCAATATTATTGGATATTGTCTGGTTGCTAACAAATCAAATTTTCAACCGGCCCTTTGAGAGCATATTTAATGCTTAAGTGGCCTGGGCTGAAATTGAGTTTGACACCCCTGCTCTAAGACCATGCACTACACATCTCTGTGGTTACATCAGCGTCTCCTGCTGAATGTCTTTACATACGCATCCTCACATGAACATCTACAGGGGAGAAAAGTGTGGCCACCCCCAGGGATTTCGGAGCCCCACTGCAGGTAAGCCTGTGCCTTAATGTGGCCCTGAATCCAGTTGCTTGTCATATACACCTATACTGCTCTTTCTGTCTGTGCACTGATTCTTGACACATAGGACAACATTTGTCCAACAACTTTACCTGCCATTAGTTTTAAAAATGGCAATATTTAACGTTTCACTTTAATCAGAGATGATCACAGACTTTTCAAACATTTTATTTGATTTTTCTCTTTATTTTATTGCAGTTATGACATTATAATATCACCCACTACCACTTAACCCTCCTGTCCTCATATTGCGAGACAAACTTCTGACGAAAGGTGTATTCACACGAATCCTTAAAAAAATGAAAAGAGAACTATTTCACCCCTGTACAGTAGGTGGCTCTGATGCTGTTCTACAACATTTAGACCTGCACCTTCAGCTGTTAGAGATTAATATAGTGAATGCTGTTAAAGCATTCATTTACCTAATATGGCAAAATTGTTTCATTTTGTTCTTTCCACGATGTTGATGTATTTTGAGGAGTATATTATCTGTTTTTTATGCGAGTGAGATGAATAAAGAGTGCTGTTGCATATTTTTTTGCACATGTATTTTGCTATGAATATTCCAAACAGGCTCCCAAACCCAACTTCTCTTTTTACAATCCAAGAATAATGGACGTTAAGAATAACAGTATAGTACAAAATAGAGGCATAATATAAAAAAATATTTAAAAGAACACTGGCCCAGTCAGTATTGTCTGGCCCAGTATTGTAATGCTTTGTTATATTATCCTTGCAATAAAAATAGTGGTGAGGTTCTGCCAATCATTTGTCTTAAGTAAAACATTACTGTACAAAAGTTTTTGGCACTTGTGAAAATGTTGCATAGTGAGGATGTCTTCAAAAATAATGACATAAATAGTTTTCATTTATCACTTAATGTCATACAAAGTCCAGTAAACATAAAAAAACTAAATCAATATTTGTGTGTGACCACCTTTGCCTTTAAAACAGCACCAATTCCCCTAGGTCACCCGGACACAGTTTTTCTTGGTTGTAGGCGATTCTTGGAGAATTCATCACAGTTCTATCAATTTACTGTCTCAATTGCTTCTGTCTCTTCATGTAATCTCAGACTGACACGATGTTCAGTGGGGGGGTCTGTGGGGCCATGCCATCTGTTGCATTCTTTGGTCCCATTCTGATGGTTGATGTGAACATAAACTGAAGCTCCTGACCCATATGTGAATGATTTTTTTAATCTGCCACACAATTGGCTGATTAGATAATCACATGAATAAGTAGGTGTACAAGTGTTCCTAATAAAGTGCTCAGTGTGTGTACATTAAACCTAAGAAAAACAGAAATGTAAAAAAAAAGATAACTATGCCCTCATGAAGAAAGTCTGAGATTAATTTAATAAGATCACATCAGTCAAATATTAGTGAAAATTAAAAAAAAAATAAAAATTTGCGACGATCAAGTTTGTTTTGCTCCTGACAACCACTTAATAATAATAGTATGGTAGTTAGTATAGGAAAAACACAGATACTGAGAAATCTCTTTTCTGTAGAGAGCAGCAGCTCTGTTAAGTAGCAAAAGTCAGTGTGAAAGCACTGCTTCAGTTATTACGCTAAAAATAACATTTACTCTTTGTATTCTTGATTGTACTATTAAGATTACTGCTCTAGAACTTCCGTGTAAGGTTTTGATTCCGCTTTTTTGAAGAGGTAACTATTCTCAATGCTTTATTGTAATCAGGAAAGTGTTTGTGGATGTTTCAGATGAGTACAGATGAGCTGGAGCAGTATGTGAACCAGCAGTTTGATGAGCTTCAAAGGTTGGTTCGGCTCGAGGAGTGGCGGGTGCTGCATCTAGTAGATCTAAAGGAGGCGTTCCTTACCGTTCAGGCTGCTGAGAAGATTTCTGAGATCAGCGTCCACACTGAACGACTGCAGGAGGAGATGGACTCCATCACACAGCAGCTGGGTGAACTGGATCGGGCTGAGGAGGACGGAGTCGCCCCTATGTCCCTGGCCCCACTGCTGGCCGCAAGACCACCACCTCCTCCTGCAGCTCTCATAGAGCACAGACCACTGGTTAGCAAATACAGCATATCATATTTACTGAACTACATCTATAATAGGGCTGTAACAGAAATTGTAACACTGTGCATACTGTGTGGTGATTCCATTAAAAGTATTTTTCCGTTTGAGAAACTACATCTAGGGACCTATTTTAAGCATGTAAGCACTAAGCGCAGCTCAATGCTTTAACTCATAAGTGCAAAGTCAATGGGCATGGCCATGAAGTGTTGATATTTTTGTGCAAGCGTCCGCTAAGTGTAGGCACAAGTTTGGCGAAATCGCACATGCAAGGTGCTAATAGGGTCAATGGAGGTTCTTCTCCGGCACCGTCTATATCTTATTATACAGTCCATTCCCTGTCAAGCACCAGCGATGTAAACAAAGACAGTACATTCATAAGATGATGGTAGTTTAAATTGACTCTATGCAATGAATTGGAAGAATAAAAATATGAATTTACATTATTTTGTGCGTCCTTGGGACACCTTATTTTTTTATACTCTCTTCTTCCACCGGCCCCTTCTGCGGTGACTTAAACATAACAATAAAAAAAAATTATAATTGAAAAAAAGAAACCATGACCTCTAGAAAATATAACCCAAATGTCATTATTTTTAATTCAACAAACGGCTTCATCAGTGATGGTCAAGGACATTATTTGATGTTCTGTACTTTCAGAATTTGGACATGAACTTTATTACCATCTGAAACTGAATATGCAGGAACTGAATTTGGACTTTGCACTGAGGTGGTATTGAAACGTTTTAGCGCAACGTCCAAATTAGAAAGAAAATGGAAAATTGCACTTTGCAGCATTTTATTTACATTCAATACACCTACAGTTTGTGCGCCTCCACCAACAGTAGTGCAAACACTCCCACCCATGCCCATTTGTGCTTTGCGCTGGCACGAAAATTGCTCTGCACTTTGTGCACTCACGAAAATAGAGTCCTAATGTTATGTAGTTTTTACTCCAAACACCCAAATTACACATTTGTGGCTATAACCTATTGGTTAGAGACTTGGGCTGCCAACACCATATTAGATTTTGGCAAAAATAGTAGTGACTAGGGAATCTGCATTTACAATAATTTTCCATTCACTTTTTCCTCCTCCTCAGTTCCTGAAGTCAATTTTCACATCCATTTCTTCCACAAAGCTTTGATAAAATCCTCCATAAAATCATTTTAAGCCATGAACCAATCCAACCAGCTCCGAGGTGAAGCACAACTTTACATACTTTGACTTGAAGCACAAAAGTATTGAAAAAATCGAGAAATACATCTGATGGCACTGGCAAGACAAACAGTCCGACTAAGCTGATCCACCAATCAGAACGTTCATTTCAAACGCAAATGGATATTTGCTAACTAATCATATTTTCCGTTTCAGTAAGGAGCGGGTCATTTTCAGGTCTGTTGCACAATCATCTCTGGAGGAGCTGTAATTTCATAAATTCACAGTATGCCCACCTCTTCAGACACTACTACACCACTGTACTAGAATGTGTACTTAACATTTGAGGGAATGAATTACAATCTAATGAAGCATTGTGAATGATGTAATTGAGTTAAAATCGATACAAAAATATAAGTTAAGTTTATTTTTAAAACACATTTAACATGTATTTGACAACTGTGCCGGAGGACAGCAAAAGGTTTCAGTCTGAACTCTGTGTGAGTATATTTTAAAAACATGGTGATGATGTCAGACAGTGGATGTAAGCTGAAAACCAAAAGGCTGCTCAACGGTTAAAAGGTTTAACTTAAAATGGTTAATGGTTAAATCGTTGCATTTATGTCTGAAGAATTGAGCATTTATTGCCTACACCGGCAAAGCTAAAAGATGTCTTAGCCTAGGCAAGCCAATTAAAATGCATACTTTACATGACATAAAGCACTCACCTTTACTGGAAAAGAATGCGGTTTTCCTCTGGGCCCCCAATAGTCCTCACTGCCTCTCTCTTCTCCTGGTGCTTTTGGTGACTAGATTTGTAGATTTACCTTACATGTAAAAAAATAAATAAAAAAACTTAATTTGGATCAAACTAATAATCTAATAAAATGCCACATTTGTGATTGAAAGTTGTATAGAAACAACTTCACTGACGTTACAACACCTGTCTGCAACCAGGAGATGGCAGAGGAGGATCAAGTAACAGAGTTAGCTTCGCAGTTCACCTCGTTAAATTGGTAGGTTAAAGTGTAAATGATGAATGGACTGCACTCATAAAAGCAAGAGTCTAAAAATTCTCTACTCATTCTTGATATTTTTACAGTAGGCCTATGTTTTAAAATATTCTGCCTATTTGTTTGTCATTCTTTTTACACAATTTTACATAAAAATTATTCTATGAAATCAAATTCAAAACCAACATTTTAAATGCGCATTATGAAAAATATTGTAATATTACATGAAATAAACCAGTATAATAACCTGGATTTTTAAGTAAAACAAAATGTTTGTTTGGAATTTTTATTTAGTGTACAAAAAGTAGTGGACAACTAATATAAATCTCTTTATAACCAGATCAACTGATTTTTGGTAACAGGCAATTTCAATGTAAATAAAAGTTCCCTCAAATTGATCCCAATCGAAGCATTGCACTTTGGGATGTGCATCTAGAACCAAATTTAATACTAGAATAGACCTATAAATAGTAAATACCATACATTCTATCACAAATAGTGCAATGAACGCTTTAAAAATTAGCTGTTTATTATGAGATTTAACTTTTTTAACTCACTTTTTTTTAATGGAATCGAAAAGAATAGAAAAAATGAGTCTGGAATCGATTCCATTGATTATGAAAACCAGGAATCAGAATCGACTCCAAAATATATGGAATCAAAAAGCCCTATATTATATACAGTATGACGATGACCTTCTTTGGCTCTGTCCAAGTGACACTGTCACGAGCAAGTTAGCTACCACTCTGGGAGCGGCGGCTGGAACTACCGACAGAGGGCTAAACCACTTTGACGTCCTTTTTTTGAGTGGTGTGTTGGGGGAATTATTTCAAAATAACAGCATATTTAACAGCATATTTTGTGATGTTGTTTTATTTAAACTTGTCTGTAATAATAATGATTTGGCATATTATGTATTTTATAATCAAGTCATGACAAAATAACCAAAAGTGACCAAAATCTTTGTGGGCCCCCTATGGCTGTTGGCCCTGGAATCAAGTTTACCAAGGTTAGACATGCAAGATGAAGAGCCCAAAACATTTGCTCTAGTTTAGTCTTCATTGAGTTGGAGGAAATAAAAACTACTGATTAAAGGCGTCGTGAAATGGAGTAACTGTACTATAAAAACATACTGTACGTTTCAGAACCAAAAATTCCTGCCCAGTCTAAAAAGAGCATTTATAGTTTCCGCCTTGCTAAAACATCTCCTTTTGAAATCTGATTGTGACATCACAAGACATTGCTCATTGATTACTTTAAATCCTCTTCTATTTATTGTCCTTTTGATCTGTAATTCAAACAGAGTCTTTAAATGACTTTTCTTCTACTCAGCTCACCCAGGTGGCTGACCTACCTGGTTCTCCTGAGTGGTTTACTCTACTTAAAGCTCCAATATTCTAACTAAAATTCTTTAAATGGCTTTCTCCTGCCCAGCTATATCCAGGGCAGCTTCTCCTATATTAAAGCTCCAGTATAGTTCTGTTCTAATGTTTTAAAAATCTTTAAATACAGAATAGATCAAATAATAACAATTTATTTGCCAGATAGGATTTAAAACGTAAGGTACAAAAATCAATCAAAGCCAAATTCACATGTAAAATTCATTCCTAAAAATAAAAGACAAGTCAAAGAAACATACCTGGCAGTTGAAAAAACTACATGCAATTGCAAAGCATGGGAGATCTGAATTCAGATATCAATTATTAAAATTACACACATCAATGTGTGGGATCGTCTGACTACAGAGAACACCGATTCCTTTGTCATCTCTCCTTAAACCAAGCGATTCTGTTGTTATTTCAGATGTGTATGTTTGATGTTTCCAGGTTTTTGTTTACAATTTAGGGGTTTGAAGATGGACCTTTGAAACTTGTGATTCATTAGGTCTTTTGATGTTTACAAATAATGCATCTAATCTGTACTCTCTGTGAGAGATCTGGGAGGGGTTATGCCTCTGATAGAATGCAGTATTTTACTAAGTTCTTAAAGCTTACTTGTGATTTGACTTTGGGAAAGGGAATGAGATGGTATTACCAGTTTCACTGGGACCTCTTGAATGATACCAAAGATGTATGATCAAAAAAGAGAGGGGGAGCTGTAGGTGAGATTGTGTTTTATGGTCCTTGCTGAGTAGGGTGATGTTCGTCTGTGTGAGAGCTTCATGACGTGGTTATCGCAGATTTGCATAGTCATCTCAGTGCTAGCAGCCTTACAGTTTGTAAACAGAGAGAGAGCAGGACAGACAGTGTGGCCTACTAACTAATCCTGAACACCAAGCGGACCAATCTGGTCTATTTTGAATTTATTTTTGAATATTAATATGCACTAGACAGACGTCTTTTACCATTGTCATGTATCTCATGGCATTTTTAAATGTTACAACTCTGTAAAGGAGACCCATTCTGTTTCATTCAGCTGCTTTGTGTTTTGCTGTTTTGAGCACAAATGCATCCTAGACACGTTCTTGCGGCCATCTGTGCTATTTTTAATTGTTGGTGTATATAAACATGCACTAGATGGATGTCTGTGACCGTTTTGTGTGGAATGATCAGTGATCATTGTGGAATGCTTGTGAATCATTCATAATACAATTGGGACCCGATCGCCATAAGTAAAAACCATAAGTGAGCCGTTTAATTCATAAATATTTTAAATGTCATGACTGTTTCATAGTTTATGGTTTATGGTTAACTTTTTAATGTTTGTCACGATTGTTAAATTACCGTCTGATCGGAGTTATTGTGCACTTTAAATTCCAGTCACATTTTACTGTCCAAATAGTAGAATGAAAGGTGCAAAATACGCTTAGGACAAAATGAGCGCCTCAGTCAGAGGGCCAGAGTTGGGGTGTAAAATCATCATATATTATTATTATTATTATTATATTCGACTGTTTTGATACAAAAACAAAAAAATAATTACAGTATCAGTGGACCTCAGGTAAGATAATAAAATTATTAAAAAAAAAGAGGATGTCATAAAAAATGTAATATTTAATTTAACTGCAAAATATTTTTAGATTTGCAAATATACAAGTTATTTGGGAGTGTAGGGAAACTGACTCAATTGTGTCATTCACAGTGTGACTCGGAAGTGGGCGGTCGCTGCAGAGATCTATTGGAGAACTTTTATTGGCTGAGATTCTGTAATTGGTGGATTTTTTCTTTACTGGATCATGTATAGTTTGTAGTTTAGCAAGGAATACCGCTATTTTAGTTTTGTTGAAATAACTTGGACTGGTGTCTTGAATAGAGGCATATACCATGAAGTAAAAATAGATTTTTACTTCAAGAACCAGACTGTTGCGCTCTATTTATATCTTGCTATCTACAAGCTGCTACTTGTCTTACCATGTCACTTTTATGATATTAAAAATGTCAGCGTAAAACTGCATTCACAACATATTTTACTTCCATTAAAATGTCATATATTGAAACAGTAGATTCAACAACAACAAAAAGTAAAGTTAAAGCAGAAATTGATTGTATAGTTAAAAGCGGGCATTTCATTCCAGAATGGAGTCAGAACACCTGTTCTAGAATGGCCAATAGTAATATTAGAATAGCCAGATGTATAGTGTGACCTCTGTTCTTTGCTGTTTTTCAGGATCCAGAAGTGAGGTTAAGGTAAGACAACATTTTGTGATACTACTTGAATACTTCAAGTTTAAATGTCTTTTTCATGTGGTCATTATTTTGTTTATATTTCTACATGGAAGAAAATTGGAAATCTAAATGTAGAATTGATGAGCATTCTTTCCACTTACAGAGCTGCCAATCAAAGGAGGGACCCTCATGATCCTTCAGTAGATGAAGAGAGAGAAGATGCATACATGGGACATGCGCCCTAAAACTAATGGGCATTCTGTACCATTTCTGCCATTCTCCTTTCAAGCGCCATGGGATAGAAGATTCAAACTGAATGCAACTGTTCTGATGTCATAGTATCATCAACCAGTTATTGGATACTGTGTTTTACCTTGAAATTAATTCTTTTTTCTAAGAAGGTCATGAAATGATGGCAGCAAATTAGAATCAAGCTCTGGCCTCATGTACAACCAAAGACTTGTATCTGGTAACTCTGGGAAGGTGAGAAAGCTGGTTGATTGAAAATTATTTTTGCTTTAGAGTAAATTCAGCTTGTTCTTGGCTTAAATATGTTGCTTTATGTGGGACACACATTACTTTTGGTCAACAAAATGCTATATATTTTTTAACCAATCAATTTTTCTCATTGTTCTTCTGACATTTGCATATAATATGTGTTCATATATAACGCTGGTAAATGGTATTAATTACCTAAAAACAATTTAAATAGTTTGAAACATGAAATCCTGTCTTATGCCCTACAACATGCATTTTTTGATGATGTGATGTTAGGAGTGGCCTTGTTCATTGGTGCATTGTTTCTAGATTTGCTGGCTACTTTTTCTTTAGTCAGATATCAGACAAAATGTACATCTAGGGACATTTTCCACAGTCACTGATGACAAGTTGACAAGTACAGTGGTGCAAAAAATGGGGGTATGCAATGCATAGAGGTGCTAAATGTTGGCCTGGAGCGGTGTTAAACCAACAATGGTTGCAAACCTTGAGTTTTCCTGGCATGTGGATGTCTGGGCAAATGAGTTTGGAATTGCAAGGTTCTGACGTGTCCTGGAAAACCTAGAATAATACAAATCAGTTTTCCTGTCTTGGAAAAGTCATAGACATTGTGAAAAATACCTATATGTCCTAGATAATACAGTGGCAAATGTATTTGAACCCTTTGGAATCAGCTGGTTTTCTACATTAATTGGTCTTAAATGTGATCTCATCTTCATCAAAGTCACACGTATAGACAAACACAATGTGATTAAGATAACAATACACAAACAATTATAATATTTCATGTATTTATTGAACACATCCCATTAAACATTCACAGTGCTGCGGAAAAAATAAGTGAACCCTTGGTTTTAATAACTGGTCGATCCTCCTTTGGAATCAATATCCTCAACCAAGCATCTCCGGAAGCTGCAGATTAAACCTGCACAACATTCAGAAAGACCATTGTACCACTCTTCCTTACAGAACTGTTTCAGCTCAGCCATATTCTTAGGATGTCAGGTTTGAATGGCTGTCTTAAGGTTTTCCACAGCATATCTTTTGGGTTAAAGTCTGGGCTCTGACTGAGTCATTCCAAAAGTTGGATTTTCTTTTATTTGACGCCATTCTGAATAGGCAATGTATCGATACACGAATTTCACAATACGATGCATAGCATCACTATATGAGCACCTACAAATGTTCGCTCAAACTTATTCAAGGATTCAACATAAATGTATTTTATATCATAAATGCCTCAAGAGTGTCTGATATTGGCAATAAAAAGCAGAGCTGTAAGTAACATAAAGAACAGTACTGCATTTATGTTGTTTGAATGTTGAGAAAAACTGTTTTTCTACACTCAAGTTTAGCTACACTCTATTCATTTATATTTGTATAGCACTTTTCACAATACACAGCTATATAGAATATCATGCCTTGTTGTCTGAAAGACCCTTTGAAGAAGCTCAAGTGAAAAAAACTCCTTTCAGTGTTATTTAGCGGTGAAAAAAACCTTGAGAGGAAACTGACCTCTGGTTTTATGATATGTACATAATCCAATATTATTCAGTGTTTTTTTTTTTGTTTTTTTTTGTGCTCTTCCCTGTTTCACTTTACATGCAAACTTTACCAGTGATATTACCAGCTTATAATATGCACGCAAGTGTTGTTCTCAAAGTGGTTTACATTTCAGAGTCAAAAGCAGATAATTATAAGTCATGTATACGTGGGTTTTTTTATGGCTGGGAGAGGTGGCTGTTAAACTTACTGCTGCTGTTTCTGCCTCATAAATCCACCGATTAGTAGAGTGATATCGACGTAAATAAAACGTGTTTGATGTACGGTAGCATGAGGACATGACACTGTTGTTTGGAAAATTTGACAAGCTGTTCTCTACAGTACAATCTACTGGCCGTTTGCCATCGATCTTGGAAAAGTGTGTTGCTCTGTTTTCTTGTGAGCGCTCAGGACTCTCCGGAGAGGAGACTGTTCCGCAGCTCTCAATATTGCGCTGATTGGTTTTAATTACACTATAATGTGTTTATGTGATACATATGGTATTGCGTAGTGAGAGTCGTATCGTACAATACAATAGGATACAATATTTTTTTACACTCCTAATGTTTAAGTGGATTTACTTAGATGTTTAGAGTTATTGTCCTGCTGCATCACCCAGCTTCTACTGAGCTTCAGTTGGCTCACACCTACCCTGACATGCGGTCCAGGCCGCGAAGCTGCAAACTAGCCCTAAATCATGATACTCCCTCTACAAAACAATTCAACCTTAGTTTCATTAGTGTACAAAACATTTTCTCAGTAGTGTTTTGGACTGTCAAGTTAGTCTTTGGTAAACTTCAGGTGCACGTCAATGTTTTTGTTGGAAAGCAGCATCTTACGTCATGGTGTCCTTCCATGAGCTGTCTCTCAATTTTCTTTTTTTACCCCATTGATCATTGTGCAGTGTGCCCTTTGAGTCATCCTGGCTGGACAGACACTTCTAGAGAGAGTACCCACAGTACTAAATCATCTCCATTCATAGACAGTTTGTCCAAATGTGGACAGATGAATATTGTTGCTGTTTGAGAAGACTTTGTAACACTTTCCAGCTTTATGCAAAGCAACAAATCTTGACCGTAGATCTTCTGAGATCTCTTTTTTTAGGTATGTTACACATCAACAAACTCTCAAATGTTTGAGTGCTTTTTATGAGTCAAAGTAGCTTTAATACATCTTTAATTTAGTTGAAAAGTCACCATCAATGTAGCCTATGGCAGCTCGATAATCTTAGTGCTATCTATATATTTAGAAATATTACATACAGACGATACCATTCAAAAGTTTGGGGTCACTTGGCTGAAATGTTTCTCATGATCTTAAAAATCTTTTGATCTGATGGGGTATGCTTAAATATTTGAAATTAGTTTTAGACTAAATATAATTGTGCCACCATATTCATGTATTTCATTACAAAACAAAAAATTTAGTTTTTGAAATTGATGACTTGGACCAAATAATAAAGATAATCAGCCAGTAAGTGCCCAACATAGATGGGAACTCCTTCAGTACTGTTTAAAAGCATCTCAGGGTGATACCTCAAGTTTTCTTGAGAAAATGTCAAGAGTAGATGTCTGCAAATTCTAGACAAAACTGCTGAAATATCACACAGTTTTTATTATTTTGGACATAATTCCCATAGTTTCATTTGTTATTCCATAGTTTTGATGACTTTACTATTATACTTAGTTTGATATACTGTAATTAAGAATTACATTATTGTATTTGATGTGCCTTTATTGTCCAGAAGATGGTGTCAATATATTAGCTTTGATATTAATCCGAAAAAGTTTCTGAACCGCTTTAAACCGTTTATGAAATGTTTAATATCCAGAACTGTGTAAAAGTTTCAGGCATTTCTGAGAAATGCTGTAATGTGTGGCGTTTTCAAAAATAGCTTTTATTTATCAAATTTATACAAAGTGCAGTAAACATAAAGCTAAATCAAAATTTGATGTGACATTCCTTTGCCTTTAAAACCACACCAATTCTCCTAGGTACACTTACATTAAGTTTTTCAAGAGTGTTGGCAGATAGGCTGTTCCAAACATCAAGAATTTGACACAATTCTTCAATGGATTTAGGTTGCCTTAATTGCTTAATTCTCTTCATATAATCCCAGATTTATTGTATGGTTTCTTGTTCTTCAATTCTGTGCGCAAAAGATGTAAAAAAATAAAATAAAACTGATATTTCCTGCTGACACACTAGAGCAAAAGATAGAAAATAACCATCTTATGAAAAGTTTTTGGAATAATCTAATGTGCCTGAGACTTCTGCACAGTGCTGCAAATGTAAGCTATAATAGAAACATGTTTATTATTGGGAGGAAAACAGAAATATTCATCAGAAAATGGGGGCATATATATATATATGAATGTTTTACAGACAAAACCTCGGAGGCTCGGAAGAGATCGAGGAGAAGGAAAGGTCGTCTGGCCAATAAACTGAACGAAGGCTTGCAAAGCTGCACATGACATCACCTGCAGACTCTCTAGATTTCCTGGAAAAAGATACTGACTATAAAGAATGATGGATTGATAGGCATCAATATGAACACTGGTGTCTGTGCAAAAAAAAAAAAACAATAATCAACTATTTAGTCATTTGGAGTGCTTTGTAATTGTACATTGTACAGAACCTGCAAAAATGAATTTATGGATTCTGATGGGACTTTTTTTTTTTGTATTTTGAATAAATGTTATTTATTAAGTTTTATGTACCCTTACCATGCAATTGGTTCACCAACCACCTATGTATATAGCCTGACAAAGATGTGATACCATGTACAGTATTCAATGATATGCTTGGAACATGAGGAAGTGAATATGCATCGTGTTCACAAGACCTCTCTCTCCATTAGAAGATATTCATATATCAGAGTTCTGTCTGATATCCAAAACCAGTCAACATCACCAGCTTATGTTAATTCACAAGAGTCAGCAGGGGGAATATAGCAAAAGGCAGGAGAAGAAGTGATGGTAAAAATGAGCAGTTTATTGAATGATCTCAATTGCTCAGTCTGACTTTATCTGACCAGCACAAATTCAACAAGCGTTACTAGACCATGCAGTCAATGGAGAATTATTCACATCACTGACCCATGACATTGACTTTATCTCTAAACTGTGAGACAATCTAGCACACAAAATAAAAGTTTGACATATAAAAATATGAAAAATTAGTAATAAAAAAAGATGATATATGTATGAATAAAATATGAAAAAAATAGAAAGACATAAATTAAGACTTTGTATGTACATTATGTTTGCTCTCTTTAAGTGACACACTCACAAAGGGGCGGACTGGCCGTCGGGAGCACCGGGCGATTTCCCGCTGGGTAATTTGGGCCGTTCCATCGCTGCTTAAGCTCTGGTCCATCCTATAGGCCTCACACATCCCCGTGCGGACCCCCATTACAGAGTGAATTTTCTAAAAACTATGTAAGGTAAAGCCAATCCAATGGCTTTTATTTTTGGATAAACTGAAATTACTTACACGTTGATGTGCAAACACTGTGTACTTGAATCTGATTATTTGATATCACAATAATGGTGACAAGACAAAAATTTATTAAGTATAAGATGAGCTCTGAATAATCAAAAAATTACAAATAACTCAAATACAAATACAATAACAGCAGCATATATAAAATCTGCAAACAGTAAAGCTATGAGTAGTACATAGTCATTTGCATAATTTATTCATACCACAGGGAGCTGAAGTGTGGCTTGCTGTATAATGCTCATGCCCGATACAAATGCAGAAAATAGGTCATGAAAAATAGGCTATTTATTTGTGGCTATTTGAGTCTTTTAGGTTTACTTTGTTTAAAGCATAGCAGAAACAGCCCTTGACAAAATATAGGGCTTTTCACTTTTTCTCAAAAATAATCTGGAGAAGGAATTAAAAGATTGCAGATATAAAGACGAAATAAACTTACATAGAGTGAAAATATGAGCAATTAATCTGCAAAATATCTGAAAAGATCTACACTTTAATAGCTAATATGTTTATTTTGTTTTAATATATTTATTTTTTATTATATTTATTTATGTACATATTCTGGCCAACTTTGTTTTCTTTCTTTTTTTAAATAAACATTTACACATATTTGTGTGTAAATTAAATTGACATGAAATTTTAAGCATTGTCATCAGTATCCTGCTGTTTGACACTTGCTTCATCTAACTATTTTAAACATCATTTTGTGATCTTGTACAGCTATATATACAAATATAATACACTCACCTAAAGGATTATTAGGAACACCTGTTCAATTTCTCATTAATGCAATTATCTAATCAACCAATCACATGGCAGTTGCTTCAATGCATTTAGGGGTGTGGTCCTGGTCAAGACAATCTCCTGAACTCCAAACTGAATGTCAGAATGGGAAAGAAAGGTGATTTAAGCAATTTTGAGCGTGGCATGGTTGTTGGTGCCAGATGGGCCGGTCTGAGTATTTCACAATCTGCTCAGTTACTGGGATTTTCACGCACAACCATTTCTAGGGTTTACAAAGAATGTTGTGAAAAGGGAAAAACATCCAGTATGCGGCAGTCCTGTGGGCGAAAATGCCTTGTTGATGCTAGAGGTCAGAGGAGAATGGGCCAACTGATTCAAGCTGATAGAAGAGCAACTTTGACTGAAATAACCACTCGTTACAACCGAGGTATGCAGCAAAGCATTTGTGAAGCCACAACACGCACAACCTTGAGGCAGATGGGCTACAACAGTAGAAGACCCCACAGGGTACCACTCATCTCCACTACAAATAGGAAAAAGAGGCTACAATTTGCAAGAGCTCACCAAAATTGGACAGTTGAAGACTGGGAAAATGTTGCCTGGTCTGATGAGTCTCAATTTCTGTTGAGACATTCAGATGGTAGAGTCAGAATTTGGCGTAAACAGAATGAGAACATGGATCCATCATGCCTTGTTACCACTGTGCAGGCTGGTGGTGGTGGTGTAATGGTGTGGGGGATGTTTTCTTGGCACACTTTAGGCCCCTTAGTGCCAATTGGGCATCGTTTAAACGCCACGGCCTACCTGAGCATTGTTTCTGACCATGTCCATCCCTTTATGGCCACCATGTACCCATCCTCTGATGGCTACTTCCAGCAGGATAATGCACCATGTCACAAAGCTCGAATCATTTCAAATTGGTTTCTTGAACATGACAATGAGTTCACTGTACTAAAATGGCCCCCACAGTCACCAGATCTCAACCCAATAGAGCATCTTTGGGATGTGGTGGAACGGGAGCTTCGTGCCCTGGATGTGCATCCCACAAATCTCCATCAACTGCAAGATGCTATCCTATCAATATGGGCCAACATTTCTAAAGAATGCTTTCAGCACCTTGTTGAATCAATGCCACGTAGAATAAAGGCAGTTCTGAAGGCGAAAGGGGGTCAAACACAGTATTAGTATGGTGTTCCTAATAATCCTTTAGGTGAGTGAATATTATTAATATACTTGTTGTTTTCACAACCTCATATTAACAATAACAATAGTTTATTTGCACTTCTAGAAAAAAGTTGAAAGGTGATAAAGATCTTTAAAAAATGAAGAAATGCTGACTTGTCACCACACCTAAAATACACACTGTCTCTTGTGCTTTCATGTACATTTGAACCTATATCTGTTTGTTGAGAAAAAAAGGCTTCTGACATGTTATTTGTATGAGCTATAAAGTGCTTATTTTTACTGCTTTCTCTAACAAATCCAGATCACATTTATAATGGTTTTATATGTATTACATGAGTAGCAGTAAATAGAAATGTGTTTTTATTTTTCCCAACACAAAAATGTTAAACTGAGCCAGAAAATGAAATTAATTAGCTGGTGTGTTATGGTGTGGGCCGGCAGTGGTGGGCCGCTCTGGGCCAGAAAGTCCAGGGCTAACTTTTAGTCCCAGTCCGCCCCTGTTCTCTCTCTCTCTCTCTCTCTCTCTCTCTCTCTCTCTCTCTCTCTCTCTCTCTCTCTCTCTCTCTCTCTCTCTCTCTCTCTCTCTCTCTCTCTCTCTCTCTCTCTCTCACTCACTCACTCACTCACTCGTTTTGTTTCCATGTTTTATGGGGACTTTCCATAGACATAATGATTTTTATACTGTACAAACTTTATATTCTATCCCCTAAAACTAACCCTCACAGAAAACTTTCTGCAATTTTACATTTTCAAAAAACATAATTTAGTATGATTTCTAAGCAGTTTTCCTCATGGTGACTGACAAAATGTCCCCACAACATCAAACATTTTGGGTTTTACTATCTTGATGGGGACATTCGGATACACGCGCTCTCTCTCTCTCTCTCTCTCTCTCTCTCTCTCACACACACACACGCTTCCTTTGTAAAATGAAAATATAACTTTAGATCCTTCTGTCATGGAATGTGGTGTGTAAGTTTCTTTCAAAATTTTCAGAGAAAGTCATGAGCTTTTTTTATAGTTATCAGTTTTCTAAATGCTTATTGAGGGAAGTACAGCAGGATGCAGGAGAAATGGTTGAGTATAGTTTTAGGTTTAAAACATCTACATCTAGTGCCTGTGTTGTCCATTTATAGTCTTTAAACAACAGCTTGGCACGTTACCTTGTTAAAAAACAAGACGCTCAAAGCACAAGACATTCTGTTAGACGTCCGGTCGGTCAGTCACTTGAGTTCCCACCAAAGGGCAGACGAGTGTGTGATGCAATATCATAATTTTTTAGCTAAATCGGACGCCATATGGAAGAACTCAACGCCAGAGAGCTGCCACTTTGGGGTGTTACAGCGAAAATGGGCTGCCTTTGCAATCGCATACTTCCCATACTACTTTTACTGCTTCTGCAACATCAGTCTATGACAGGTAAAGTAAGAGCAGTATGTAGTTTTCCATTTCAAACTCATACTGTGATTGTTTTCAGGTCACGGTCAAATTAATCCTCATAAAATGCATGATTACATCACAAAGATGCAAACTTTATTTTCAAATGCCCAACGTATAAAAACTGTTGATTTTATTTTCTTCTTCATCCAATCACATTATTATGAAGTCAAACTTTTGGTTACTCACCCAAGTATTATAACAATGTATGCGTGTAACAGTATCCAGCTGGTAGATAGCTGTGTAGTGTGTAAACCTAACTCCCCTCGGCTCAAGAGGCGTAATAGCGTCAGTCACTAGTGCACCTCTTGAGGCCAGGGTTTTTAGGTTTACACACACTACACAGCTCTCTACCAGCTGGCTACTGTTACACTCAGTCCCCTAAACCTCACTCCCATCCAGGTCACGGCACCACTCGACCCGCTCTTTTTCAGTGCCAGTGGAAACATACAGTCAAGCAGAGAAAGGTCAAAAAAAATGTATGCTCATTGCCCTCAATGCTTTCTCCTCGCTGCTGTCAATCCCACAACCCACGTGGTGCTCAACTTGCATAAGAATGGATTGAAAATGTTCATTCGCAACGCACCAGTGTGGAATGCTCTGCTCAAAGCCACTCTCAATGCCAGCGAATGTGGGCTATCTTTGCATTTGCATACTTCCCATACTACTTATACTGCTTCTTCCACATCAGACAGAAATAGGAAGAGCAGTATGTAGTATGCCATTTCAAACTCAGCCCATGCTGTTTACAGATCTCGGTCAAAATAATCCTCATAAAATGCGTGATTAGTCAGAAAGACTGTACACAATATATGAGCAATATATAACAGCAGGGACATAGCCATTATTTTTAAAAGTGAGGGGGATGGAATGTTTAGTAGAAGACGAACAATAGTATACAAGATTATACAGAACTGTGCAAAAGTCATATGATGTAGCACAAAAGCATTTGTCTTAAGATGGTTATTTATATCTTCAGCTTTAGTGTGTCAATAGGAAAAATAATCATTATTTTTGAAGACTCAGCCCATACATATATATACATACACACCGATCAGCCACAACATTAAAACCTCCTGCCTAATATTGTGTAGGTCCCCCTCGTGCCACCAAAACAGCGCCAACCCTCATCTCAGTATAGCATTCAGAGATGATATTCTTCTCAACACAAATGTACAGAGCGTTTATCGGAGTTACTGTAGATATGTTAACGAGAGGTCAACAGAGAATGGTCAGACTGATTTGAACTGACAAATCATTTCCGTCAGCAGAACTGCCGCTCACTGGATGTTTTTTGTTTTTGACATCATTCTGAGTAAACTCTGGAGACTGTTGTGTGTGAAAATCCCAGAAGATCAGCAGTTACAGAAATACTCAAACCAGCCCATCTGGCACCAACAATCATGCCACGCTCCAAATCACTGAGATCACATTTTTTTTCCCCATTCTGATGGTTGATGTGAACATTAACTGAAGCTCCTGACCCGTATTTGCATGATTTTATGGACTCCACTGCTGGCACATGATTGGCTGATTAGATAATCTCAGACGGGCTGGTTTGAGTATTTCTGTAACTAGCAAACAATCAGTAGGCTTCTAATATATATAATGATAATTCTGTGGAGAATTTTTTATAAATTATTTCCTTAATTTTACCTGACATTATTGCCAATATTTACCTGACAAAGACTCACACATTCGTCAAAGTGGGCAAATGAACTGGTGAGCTGTAATGTTGTCACCCACTTTGACCCAGTGTCGGATTAAAAGCATGAAATAATTTGCGTGTAAGAGCAGATGCTGATTGCGTGCGTAATTAAATTATTCCGCTTTTAGATGCGAGCTATAACAGCATAATATTAACATAGATCATCATCAATAACATCAACAGGAAATGCCAAATGGAAAATTACATAGCTTGATGTCACAGTAAAAATGGAGAGTATTTTTCAACGTTGAGTTTGTAACCAATGACAGTTGACTGAGAACCAGCTACGGTAAGTGGCGTGGTCGCCATGGAAACGACGCTGCATGACGAAGTCATGTGGTAGTTGGTTGAGCAGCTATCCTCTCTTTAAAAGATTGATCAGTGAATTTTAACATTTACATTTGCACATATACACTTATGCTTTATGAAACACACCACGTAAACATATTTGTCCCGTGAAAAAGTGCGGGGGACGAAGTTTGGTTTTATTGTCATTGAGGGGGACATGTTCCCCCGTGTATCAGCCACAGTATTTGCACAATGAATGTGTACAGTCATCATTTGAAGCCTGTGTGTGATTAAAGCATTGAATTCAGCAGAAACCGCACAAGAATTTTAACATTTCTGATGCTTCTCTGTGCCGCTCTCTATCCCACATTGAGAGTGTTTCTCAACTTTCATAGGAATGAAGTGAAAACGCTCGCTCACAACGCGCCAGTGGAAACATACGGTAAAGGCCTCGCGCATGCTGCAGAAGTTTCTCACTTCAGAATTGTATTTAAACAGTCTTGAGTTGCTGTCTACTGAAGGGAAGGACACCTGGTTATATGTGCATCTCAAGCTCTAGAAACGCTGCACACCTTTGACTTCAAGAAGCGAAACGCGTCTGTGCTATAAGAAAAATAGTTCTCACCTTGGTTAAATTCGTTCTCTTTATTCTTATATGAAACAACAACCACACGATTTTTTTTATATTTCGTTGCGAACAAAAAGATGTGGCAGTTTGCAGTTTAGTTTTTATTTTGCCCTTTGTTTTTTATGAATTAGTCACTTTTCCATGATTTATGTGGAAAAGCAGCTATAATGAACAAACCTTTACTGTTCATTTTACTTTATTGTATCATTATTATATGCCATATTATGTAGAGTCTACCGCAATCCAGCGTAAAATAAACACCGAAATGAGATGACCGGATTTTTTCCAATTGTTGTGTTAAACTTTATAATTCCCAGACACATTGGCCGGCACAATTTCTTAGAGGAAACTCTGATCCACCCAGAAGTTCATTACAATAATATATGAATGCATGAAATCAGTTTTCAGCATCAGCAACAGACAGACGGCATGTGTCGTAAAATAATGCTGTTCTACAAACATCGGAAATGTGATTTTCAAAGGACATCACACAAGTAAGTTCTTAAATGTAGATGGCGTAAAACTACATCCATCAAGAGACAAATTATATTCTAGCATCTTATTTTTTTTGAGGTTTTTGGTCCAATAATGAATACCTCTGTTTTGTCAGAATTTAGTAGAAGGACATTTCTGTCAATCCAATCTTTGATTTCATTTACACACTCTTAAGAGTGTCGGGATATTCAACCAGGTATTGAAGAAATATAAAGCGGAGTATAGTTGGCATAACAGTATTTGAACATCTGCAAATTTCAAACCTTTTCACTAAATAAAAGAAGAAAAAAAAGATGATTTTGTGCAATAACCAATGTGTTCACATTCCATCACTGGAGTTTATTTAAACTATGTACACCTTAAAATGGCACGTCACAAAGTAAAAATAAATTCATTTCTGATCAACCTTGAAACAATTATTTTCTCATGTACACATACTGATATGATGCATTGAGCTCTGTTTACATCTTCAAACGAACATAATAATTTCATGTTGATTATTGTTTTTGATTCTGCAAATGGGAGTTTGTGAGTCTCCTCACATCACAGTAAAATCAGTCCCATTTTAAATAAGACAGTTCAGGGAATTCATTTGAATTGCGGTGAAAATAAAAGCAATTACATTTACTGCGGTGAATTGCGTTATCATTTGCATTGTTTAGTCTGCATAGAAATGTATGGAGAAATTTGAACTGTAAATTTAGGTGTATTATTCCCTGAAACGCCTAAATAAAAAATGATATTTGAACTACTCATGGGATCATATCATAAATCGGCTGTTGGTCCATCGGTAACCCTGAACTGTTAAACTGTATTTCAATTGCTGTTCTCTTCAGTAGTTCATCAGTTCAGTCCACATTAGTGGTATTAATGTAATGCCAAGTCAAAGAATCTGTGATATTGTTTAAATGATCATCTTGGTCCTGATCACTCTTGTCCAAATCCCTCCGTTTCCTCGATAGCAAAAAGAAGTTTCTCTCGCAGTTGCTCTAGGTTCTTGTAGGGTGGCAAATCCAGTCGATTGAAGCTTTAAAATGAAGGCAGAAAGGATTTTGAAGTAACTTCTAAGAAAACAGTTATTTTGTGCCATCATCTGATGAAAAAATAATCCTCACCATGTGTGACTTCTAGGCAGCCACGTCTCCTTCCCCACTTTGTCTATGCAGAACTTTTGTGGCCCGTTACTTCCTTAAAAACGTAAAAGAGAAATAAATATTTAAAAATGATAAAAAGTTAACTTTATACTATAAAGCACTCTCTAACAATGAATGATTAGATTCATTTACATTTCTAAATGTTGATAGTCTACAATGTGGACAAATGTCAGATTATTGGTTTATTTATTATTATATACATTGCGTTTTTAGTTTTTGGAGGTTTTTATAGTTATGTTATGTTCTTCCCCAACTACGTCAGCAGAGGAAAGATGACAGCACAAACAGAAAACAGAATTAACGTCCTTTTATATTGTTACAGACAATGATTCTACCAACACAACAAGAAACATTTTCACATTTCAAGTTTTCCTCTCTATTATTAATATGTTCATTAACTGTAAAACCACTAAATAATCAATACCACAACGAAAAAGCAGGTCAAAAGTTATATCATATCTTAATATAACACAGTTATTATAAACTGATGTATTTATCTCTCGTGTCTGCAGTTTATAGACAATGTAACTGTAACAGGAAATTTGATGCATAAATCTACCCACCTATAAGTTCAGCAAAACCCCCAACCGGCAGTCGACACGTTCCTGTGACAAACTGAAGCAGGCGAATTCTCTTTTCATTGTCCATTTCCTTCACGACCTATGTCACACATGATGATACATAATAAGAGAGGGTAGATATGAAGATATCACACAAACACACATGCAGTTGAGTGTATAAATTACCTGCCAGAACCAGTGGATCTGTTTGCTGTTTTTGGTGTAATGGCGATAGATGGTGTTCTTCTGCCAATCATTCATATCGATCTCCTGCATCCCGCACAACATCAACTGCAGAAGAACCAATCACACACCATTATACACAATATATATTCTGACCATACACAACACACTGCTCCTCAGATGTGACCGAACATCAAATTGAGTGATTCTTTCAATAGAAACCCGTCCCCAAGAAAAAAAATGCTTTAGTTATCACACCAGATTTAAAATAGCCAGAGTGCTGACTAGAACCAAGAAATATGATCATATTAGCCCCATTTTATCATCATTACATTGGCTACCTGTTCAATTCCGTATTCATTTAAAAGTTCTGTTAACTACATACAAAGCTTTGAATGGTCTAGATCCGCAGTACTTAAGTGACCTTCTACCACACTATATTCCATCACGTTCATTAAGATCACAAAATTCTGGCCTGTTAATAGTTCCTAGAATATCAAAATCCACAAAAGGAGGTAGATCCTTTTCACATTTGGCTCCTAAACTATGGAATAGTCTCACTAACACTGTTCGAGATGCAGACACACTCCCTCACTTTAAGTCTAGACTAAAGGCTCATCTATTTAGTCAGGCATACACCTAATTTATCCTCCAACCCACAATTAGGCTGCTTTAGTTAGGTCTGCCAGAACCAGAACCATTTATCTCTATAATTCTGCAAAAAATTTAATTTGATTCTATGTCTCAACTTCGAGATTCATATCCCGAGATTATCAGATCCAGCTCCATTCCTGCTTCGTGTTGGACTCCACTGCTATGTGTCTCTGAATGATGATGACTAAATGCAGCCGGTGCCAGCCAAACATCACTTCAGTCTATTATGATGGACTTCAGAGGATGAACTGATGCCAACTCCAGCCATAAGACATGGGATACTTCATATGCCATTGTCTGAACCTTGGACTTAGGATGGACTTCACCAAAATTACCGGTCGGTTGAACTGCGATACACCTCACTGATCTCTGCCTGCATCACCTCGGTCTAATGAAGGACTACACTCTTGAAATTATATACACAGACTATTAATTAATTTCCAACAAAACACTTCATCAGCCAACTAACAAAGGACAATTGCATCAATGTGAACTTCTGCAGGTAATCCAGGATGAACTTCAAAGACATTAGTCATTAATCTTACAGTTCACACAAAATCTATATTTAAACATTGACCATTAACTCTTACGTAGTTTAATAATTTTAAACCATGACTTTATACAGAAGTAATATTGTCATTATATTCATGATGTTAGTCAGAGGGGAACTGGTCCTCACAGTGAGTCTGGTTTCTCCCAAGGTTATTTTTCTCCATTAATCAACATCTTATGGAGTTTTGTGTTCCTTGCCACAGTCGCCTTCAACTGCTCACTGGTGATATTAATACAATTATGGTTTAATTATTTATTTTATAAACACTTCATAATTGTATTTAATTAAACTACACAACGATGCCTCTAAGACTTTATAGACATTACAGTTTTATTTTCTGTAATGCTGCTTTGAAACAGTGTTAATAAAAATGACGTCTTTTAAAGGATAGATTGAAACAGCTTATTACTTTTTCATTGTGTCTCTTTAACAATCGTTTCCTAAATTTTAAGAGTGTTATAGAGAATTTCATTATTCTCTGTCCTCTACCCAGACTTTTTAACTTCTCTATAATAAATGTACTGTACAAAGTGTTAATTCTACTTTGCAATTTCTAATATGAATTTATAAACATTTCCCATTTCCAAATGAATTAGCTATTTATGTGAACAATCTGTTCTTTAATGATAAAGAATGGCTGAGAATCTTCTTTGTATATATTCTAACAGTTCTGTTTAAGTCTTAAACAACCTTTTCTCCAAAAACTGAGAATATATCATTACCATCACCCACAATTTGAGAAATCCACACTATCACACTGTGGGAGGGCAGGGCTGGGTTGTGATCCTACACACCTGGTCCCGTTTCAGGCTAATCAAGCCTCTGAGAGGGATAATGGCCGACTGCAGAGGATGGTGCGGGAGAGAGAGATCATTCACGGACATGTCCGTCATGTATGTGTGTTTTGTCTTTTAAGTTTATCATTAAAATATGATTTATATTGTCAAGCCGGTTCTAGCCTCTTCCTTTCCATTGAACTCCTTTACACACACATTATAGTAAAATTGAGGTTTTGAGGTTTTATTAAGGCCATTATCAGATTCTTTATTACAGGACTTCAAGATCAAAAGTCCCTTAAATAGAAGTATTACAGAAGGGTGCCAATGGTGACTAGGCCTGAATTTACCATGCAGTCCAAACACAGTTATTTAAAGCTGTTTATTCAGTGATGTCACTGATGCTTTGTGTTTTTGTATAGATGAGAGTTATTTTCTACTGTTAAGTGTTTATAAATGTAGCATTTCACATCCTTGTTAGGAGATATTTTTGTTTGCTAAAAATACAACACCACCCACCTCCAACTCTTTCTCATCAAAATACCGCAGCCACTCCAATGGTACGACCTCATTGAAGCCGTCCAGGAAAGCCTTTGTTTGCTCCTCCACGCCCCGTGTGAACCGCCAATCAGTAAGCATACTGCAGGAGAAACATGCAATGAGTTTAAATGACAACTCTCAATTTAGAAGAAAATCTCCTAGCTTTACATCTTAAATTTAGTTCAGTTTCTCGTAAAAACCTATCATTTGGGATTAGAAGACTGAATATAGTGCATGAGTCATATGGACAACATTTACAATAGATTTATGGTGTGTTTTTTTGTTATTTGGAACATTTTTAAATTTAAATTTTATGGAAAAGAGTGTCAGAAAATTATTTTTGAAACAACATGAGGGTGAGTAAATAGTGACAGAATTTTCATGTGACGACCCATCAAATGGCCAATAAAATAGTCACTAATATAACTTATGTGAGGATGGGGCTGAAGTACCTGATATACTCCTCTTTATTGTCCTGAGTGACCAGCTCATTTTCTCCATCGTTCTTCAGCTGGTGTGTCGTGACTTTACCCAGAATCTCCATGTCTTGAGCGAAGTACAGCTCTACACCACATTCTTCCAGATCATTCTCTCTGTGAACATCAGGGTGAATATAATGATTGTTGCATTATTGAGTCATATTGTCAATATCGAGTGCTGCTGTATCGATACTTACTTGACCCACATGATGGAATTGTAATACTCAGGGTCAATGGACTCCAAGTCTTTCAGGGTGGGTTTCTTGTTGAGCATGCGCTTGTAGAAGGGTAGCGTGAAGCCAGTGTCAATAAACTTCCCATGATACAGTGCCTGCAGAAACAATTACAAGTCAAAGGTCATAAAAACATAAACACTGAACTACATCATGAAACATTCCTGTGAGCCAAATGAATGCAGTTTAGCTTTGGTCTGTGGTTCTGTAAATTCTCTTTCACCATATATATAGATTTAAGAAACACACACTGCAGATTGATGTTGCTCTAAAGGGGCAGCAGACTGTTTAATGTAATAGCACAGAACTCTGGGAATGATCTCCAAAAACAACACAGAAACCCTCAGACGAACAGTCTGTTCAAAGCAGACACAGAACAGCAGAGAAAGAGCTGTGAATGAATGTGTACACTCAGGATAGAGAAGCTATATGATGCATGTTTGAGAATGTTAAAGAATTAGTTCACCAAACAATAGAAATTCTGTCATTATTTACTCATCCTCATGTCGCTCCAAACCTGTAAACTGAGAATAAATTTGGAAGAATCTTTAAATGTGGCTGTTGAGCTCCAAAAAGGACAAAAAAGAAAACGCCATAAAATCACAATAAATGCGGACCATATTAGCTATATTCCAAGTCTTTTGAAGTCATACGATAGCTGTGTGGGGAAAAGAATGAAATTGAAGTCATTCAAGACGTTATTGATAATAGTTGCCTCCACTGAGGCTCTACAATTTCATTGTATTTCACGTTCAGATTCAGAAGGGTGCGTTGAGCCTGGTTTGATGTCAGTTTGAATATGCAGAAAGGAGATTTGAGAGCTGCAGTGAAGGAAAGATAATCAGTGAATAGCAAAAAAGTTATTATTGTATGACTTCAGAAGACTTGGAATGTAACACACAGGTCTTTTGGACCACTTCTTTGATACTTTTGTGGTTCTTTTTAACACATACACTTGTGGTCATTATGATCAGAATCAGAATGAGCTTTATTGCCATACGTTCTCACGTACACAAGGAATTTGCATTGGTGATATGACAAAAAAGCACACAGAACATTACATTGAGACAGAATATAAAACAAAGAGTATAAATAGACATACAAACAATATGACGTAATATAGAATGGCATATGTGCATGTGCAAGAGGTAATGTATATGCAAGGTAGGGGTATGTACAGTTATTTAATTAAATATGTGAATTTAATTGTTCAAGTGAAAAATGGTCTGAGGGTAAAAACTGTTCTTGTGCCTGAATGTCCTGCTTCTCAGTGCTCTGTAGCGCCGGCCAGAGGGCAACAGTTAAAAGAGGAAGTGAGCAGGGTGTGTGGGATCCAGAGTGATTCTACCTGCACATTTCTTCAATCCGGAGATGTACAGGTCTTGGAGGGTGGGCAGAGGGGACCAATAATCCTCTCAGCAGTCCGTTGTAGTTTCTCAATGACGGGCGAGTAGAACTGTGTAAGCAGCTCCTGTGGCAGGTTGATCTTCCTCAGCTGGCATTGTAGTTTCTCAATGACAGCCGAGTAGAACTGGGTAAGAAGCTCCTGTGGCCCGTTGAACTCCCTCAACTGGCGAAGGAAGTACAACTTCTGCTGAGCTTTCTTCACAATGGAGTCTATGTGGGTGTCCCACTCCATGTCATGAGAGATTGTAGGGGGGGGGGGGGGGGTATTTCTCCTGTTGTCCACTATTATCTCCAGCATGTTCACCTCAAGGTTGTTGTGACCACACCAGACAGCCAGCTGTTCAATCTCCCATCTGTATGCAGACACGTCAACATCACAAGTGAGGCCAATGACTTGTGGTGTCGTCTGCAAACTTCAAGAGCTTGACAGAGGGATCCTTTGCAGTGCAGTCATTTGTGTATAGAGAGAAGAGCAGTGGAGAAAGAACGCATCCCTGAGGAGCACCAGTGCTAATAGTGAGGGTCCTGGATGTGAGTTTCCCCAGTCTCACTAGCTGCTGCCTATCTGTCAGAAAGCGGGTGTTCCATCGACAGATTGGGGTGGGCACAGAGAGCTGGGTCAGTTTGGTTGAGAGAAGATTGGGCATGATGGTATTGAAGGCTGAACTGTAGTCCACAAATAGGATCCTTGCATAAGTTCCAAGTCTGTCAAGGTGTTGCAGGATATAATGGAGTCCCATGTTAACAGCATCCATAGACCTGTTTGCTCAGTAAGCAAACTGAAGGGAGTCTAGCAAAGGGTCCAGTGATGTCCTTCAGGTAGGCCAAAACCAGTCTCTCAAACGACTTCATGACCATAGACATGCGAGCAACAGGTCTGTAGTCATTAAGTCCTGTGATTTTGGTTTTTTGGGGACTGAATTGATGGTGGAGAGTTTGAAGTAGCAGGGAACTTGCTACATCATAACTGCAGTAAAACACATTAAGGCCATCAGCCATTTTTTTATTCTCAAAAAAGCGAGGTGACTTGTACTTGGTAATGCCTTTCAGGCCTTTCCACACAGATGCAGGATCGCTGGCAGAAAACTGTTTTTTCAGCTTTTCAGGAGTAGCTCCTTTTAGCCACTCTGATTTCCTTAGTCAGTGTGTTTCTGGCCTGGTTGTACTATCCCCACTTCTGTAAGCATCCTCTTTGGCATGAGGAAGCTGTCTGAGATTTCCTGTAATCTATGGTTTATCATTATTGAATGATAAATGTGTCCTAGTAAGGATGCATATTTCCTCACAGAAACTGATATATGTCACAGTATCTGTGAGCTCATCCAGGTCTGTGGCTGCAGCTTCAAAAACATTCCAATCAATGCAGTAGAAGCAGGCTTGTGGTTCCAGATCTGCTTCACTGCTCCATTTCTTTACAGTCCTTACTATAGGTTTAGCTGATTTTAGTTTCTGCTTGTATGTCAGGAGAAAATGAACAAGACAGTGATCAGAGAGTCCTAACGCTGCTCGAGGGGCAGAGCAATCTGCATCCTTTTCAGTGGTGTAGAAGTGGTCCAGTATATTTCTGTCTCTGGTGGAGCACGTGATGATGTGTTGTTTGTATTTTGGCAGTTCATGGGCGAGGTTAGCTTTATTAAAATCTCCCAGAATAATGATAAAAGAGTCTGGGTGTTGTTGCTCCGTGTCTGTGATGTGATCAGCCAGCGGTTGCAACGCTGCATTCACGCATGCTTGTGGCGGGATGTACACACTCACCAGATAAATGAGGAAAACTCCTGTTGCATTTAGAAAGGCTTACATTTGATGAAGAGCACTTCTAAATTAGGACAGCAAATCTTCTTCAATGTTGTTACATCTTTACACAAACTTTTGTTGATGTAAAATCATGTTTCACTGCCTCTCGTTTTCCCTGATGATTCTGCAACACGATCCGTTCTAAACAGCTGGAAGCCCGGCAGATGTAACACGCTGTCCGGGATGGGTTCATTCAAGCAGGGTTTCCGTGAAACACAGAACAGCGGAGTTTGAAAAGTCATTATTTGTTTGCTTGAGCAGAAGCAGTATGTCTGTTTTGTTGGTGAGGGAGCAGACATTCGCCAGATGAATACTTGGCAGCAGAGTCCTAAAGCCATGTTGATGAAGCTTCACAAGCACACCGGCTGGCTTCCCTCGCTTGCATCTCTTGGAGCACTTGTAGAACACAGCTGTGCCTCCAACTAAGATGTCTAATAAAACGCATGTATAATCAAACACCGGCAAAAAATTATCAGGTATGCTCTGCCGAATATTCAGCAGTTCATCCCTGGTGAAACTGATTGGGAAGAGTGACAAAAACATGACAAACAAAAGTTGCAAACGCTAGAGAGCTCCACACCGAAACTTGGTATAATGTATCTGTTGTCGTATTGAAAAGACAGTTTAAAAGATGTTTGAAAACAATGTTTTTTTTTTCCCAATTCCATTCAGTGGCGCTAGTAACACAGCAATTACACACTTTTTGAGTATAACAGGTTCAAGCAGTAAAACTACTCAAACGTTCTCACCATGGCAATGAAGCGTCCAATGAAGCGGAAGTATGTGAGGTGGTCAGGGTTGATGGAGGAGGCGGGGTTTATCTGTAGACAGTAGTTGTTTTTACCAGCGTACTCAAACAAACAGTACATAGGGTTCAACACCTCATGAGACAGCAAAAAAAACCACTCCCTACAGACAGAAAGAGAGAGAGAGAGAGACAGAGATAGAAAGACATCCATACATACATACATACAGACAGACAGAAGGAAAGAATTGAGGCAGAGGGGAAACAAAAAAACAATGTCAGTACCTCATCATTATTAAAGACAACAATAAACTGAACAAAGAAACTCAAAAGGTCATATAATATTCCTACTTTTCATTTACAGACACATAAGGAAAAAACAGTTAATCCTCAATGTAGGCATGTTGCCAAATTAAGTAAAAATCTAAACTGGTCTTGGAAACATTCTTTGTTAACTAACAAACTGTTAGCTACATTTGTAATTGACATCTTGATCAAGAAAGGAGAGTATTTAAATGGTTTTAGCTTGAATAGTAAATTCATTTCTAAAAAGACACCCGCCAGACAAAACATTTCACCTAAAAAAAAAATAAAAAAAATTTAAACATCATTGTAATAAACAATATCAATTTCAGAAGCATTTTCTCTGCAAAATAAAAATACAATTAAATAATAAGAAACATTAAAAACAGACAGACAAAATTCATTACTGGGAAATAATATATACTTCACATGTTCACAGAATTCACATTAATAAAACACTGAAAACCAATTTACAATTCATTTAATTGTAAAATGCTTAATAATCATCTTTTTGTGGCATAGAAAACACTAAAATATATAGATATGTATATCGATATAGATTTTTTTTTTACAAAGGCATTTGATATGGCTTATACAGTATGTGTGATGATGTAAACATCTGGCATTCATCTATTATTCAGATTTATATCACACCCTGTTTAACAATACACACTGAATACACAGATTAAATGAGTAAATTAAACACTCAGTATTTATGCTTCATGATAAAATTATTACCTGGTGTAAATTGTCCTGTTGCAATGAGAATGAGATAAAGTCCCTTCAAATTTACCATTTAGTTTTGACCAAATTGTTTCAAGTCAAGTGACATTGGCTGTAATAAAGGAATGAAGGTGTGACATAAAGCCATGAAGATGGGAATGAAAATGTAGACAGAATCACCACCACACACAAACACACAGCAAATTATAACCACACAAACAGAACCCAGCCATTGACCTTTGATCACAGGGTGTTTGGAGAGAAGGTGAAGGGGCAAACAGAGAACATGATTGGGGGTTTGGGGTGAGGGTGGGGGGCTTGTGACACCACAGGACGACGCAGACACCCCCACACATCCCGTCCGTGGTTCTACCCTGTGGTAGAACAGCATGACGTAACCTACCATAGGGTAAAACCACTGACGCAACGCAGGAGACACAGACACAGAGCGACGAGTATGAGGAGCTCCAGACACCAAACGAGCAGAAATACACCAACACCTCCCAGAAACAAGAAACTTTCTGTGACTGATATTAGCATGAGAGATGATACAGGCATTCAGTAACACTTGCCTGGCAATGCCTCCATAATCTAGTCCCTCCTCTCCTCTCATGATGATGTACAGCCTCCGACGCAGGTCATACGGCTTCATATTCATGATCTGACAGGAAACATGGTCATATTTCAGATTATTTTATAATCTACATTTAGCATGATTATGGAACTATATGTGATTGAATCTTTTAAAAATGATGAAAAAAGTAACAAAAAATGAAAAGAAAAGATCTTCAAAAAAGCCCTATCACCTTCAGATACCTTTGTTCATATGCTTAAAGCAATTCAATAATACATAATTTCATTTAATAAAGGTAAAAACAACATAACTATAGCTGATACTCTGAACTGTATCAAGCTTTGGTGGGAAATATCTGCATATTAACTATCACAGCTAGATAAAACAATTGCTACAACTTTTAAGAACAAATTTTGAAATTTTGACCTGTAATATACACTCTCTTTATTAGGTACACCTAATACACCTGTATACCTAATTATTTTTGCAATTATCTAATAAGCCAATTGTGTGGCAGCAGTGCAAAGCATAAAATCATGTAGATACAGGTAGAAGTTGTGAGGTGAAGCCGCCATGGATTGGAATTGTTTGTCCAGCACATCCCATAGATGCTCAATCATATTAATATTTGGGGAATTTGGAGGACAGGGCAACACCTTGAAGTCTTCAGTATGCTCCTCAAACCATTCCCAAACAATGTATGAAGTGTGGCAGGGCGCATTTTCCTTCTCAAAGAGGCCACTGCCATCAGGGAATGGGTGTACCTGGACTGCAATCATGTTTCGGTAGGTGGCACATGTTAAACTGATGTCCACATGAATGTCTGGACACAGGGTTTACCAGCAGAACACTGCCCAGAGCATCATACTCCCTCCATCGGCTTGTTGTCTTCCCACAGTGCATCCTGGTGCCATCACTTCCCCAAGTAAACGGTGCATACGCACACAGTCGTCCACGTGATGTGAAAGAAAATTGGACTCATCGGGCAAGGCGATCTTCTTCCTCTTAAAGGTCCAGCTCTGACAATTTTATGCCCATTGTAGGCACTTACGATGGTGGACAGGGGTCATATCATGGGCACTCTGACCATGGCTACCAGCCCCATATGCATCAGGGTGCGATGCACTCCGTATTGTGACACATTCCTCCCGAAACCATCATTACAATTTTATGTGACTTGCGCCACAGTAGACCTTCTGATGGGATAGCCTTTATTTCCCTTGCGCATCGATGAGTCTTTAGAGCCCAACACCCTGTCGCCGGATTGTGGTTTGTCCCTCCTTGGACCACTGTTGGTAGGTTCTCGCCAATACTGACCGGGAGTGCCACACAAGCCTTGCCGTTTCAGAGATGGTCTGACCCAGTTGTCTGGCCATAACAACGTAGGCCTTGTCAAAGTCGCTCAGGTCTTTACTCCTGCTTATTTCTTCTGCATTCAACATATTGACTATGAGAACTGATTATTTGCTTACCATCTACCCAGAACTTGACATGGGGCCTTGTTAGGAGATGATTAAATTTATTAGCTTCACCTGTGAGTGGTCATTGTTTTGGCTCATCTGTGTATATGCTGAATGCAAAAATATTCAAAAGACAAATATTGGTCTTCTATCATTCAGCTTCAAAATGAACAGTTCATCTTATCTCCTAATATTTATATCAAAGGGCACACGATTGATGAACCCTGAACTATTGCATTTTTTTTGGCAGAAGATCCCACATACCCAGCTACTTTGGCAGTCTCTGGGACCCCAATGTACTCATACTTGCCCAGTTATGAAGAGACTTTTTGACTGTTTAGGATTTTTTTTGGATTATATCATAGCCGTACTGACTACTGACACAATGCAAGTTATTATTGTCCAGACCTTTACTGGGAAGGAAATGTCGAGACCAGATCTCTTGGAATGTTAATTGAATACCCCTGCTCTAGAGTTTACTTGGAATGGTGCCAAAACCAAAAAACATTCAGTGAGTGGCAGTCGCCTTGTTGTTGAGAGAGGTCAACAGAGAATGGCCAGACTGGTTCAAGTTGACAAAGTCTACGATAACTTCGATAACTACTCTGTACAATTGTGGTGAGCAGAAAATCAACTCAGAATGCACAACATGTACAACCATGAGACGAACGAGCTAAAACAGCAGAAGACCACGTCGGGTTCCACTACTGTCAGCCAAGAAGAGAAAACTGATTCTGCAGTGGTGATCTGAGATGCTATTCTGCTTTACATCAAATTCTCTCCCACGTTTATTATGCCTGGGACATGCAGCGTTCATAATGAACAAGCGAGCACAGCTTTACACAATCAGTTTCTGTGGTAGGATGTGCAGTCGAGTCGAAATGAATAAACAGTGTGCCGTAATTTTAAATAGTCAAACTATTTATTAATATTTACCTTGTAATAATTGTTGTTCATATACTTTTGTGCGTCAAATTGTGCTTTGAATACAGAACATCCACTTACTGTCTAAAACACAGCGGTGAAATCGTGCAACCCTAATTGCCCAGTGTTGCAATTTTGGAATTTTTTCCCTAATTTCATCATAATTTTATATAAATAGTGGCTTTATAAAAACATTGTCATGGAATATACATTTTTTTATAATTAATATCAATGCCTGGGTCTCTGAGGGTTCATTTGACATGTATTTTACATAAGGTTTGTGATTTTTTTCAACCATGTATATAAAATTTGGCATGACTAAATACTGTCTAAATGTTATTTGTGTCGTTAAATTAAGTCAGTAAAATCAGTTTCACTCTTTTCTTATAATAAACATTAAATAAACATACAAATTAAATAATAAAAAAATGTATTAAAATGAGCAACAAGGTTGCAGAGTTGTAGATTTAGGTTAAATTAAAGCTAGTTTGTTTGCAAGTTATTGGTAAACACATTATTTCCCCAAAAATGTAAGAAAATATTTGTTTGAACATTTTTCTTAACAGAGAAAAATAAGAGAAAATAATGTAGAAAGGGTCAAAATGTCACCTCAAATATGAAATTTATGTCCCAGTTTTTTAACATGTTGGTAATTAAAAGTTAATTCTTTCTTTTTTAAAATTCATGTCAATTATGTCAAGATTATGACATTATATGTGACCACATCATACTTGTAGTGTAAATGCTCATGTGAAGCACCTACTCACCTGCTGAAATGAGTCTTCAAACAGAGTCTGTCGAGAAACAGAGATCTTCACATGACTGGGCAGAGCATTCGACTGCGTACAGACACAAACAGATTGAGCTACTGAGTAATCATGAGAAAATGCTGCTAAAGAATGAGAATGCGTGCGATTCACTTGACTCACATGACACAAGAAGCGAAACTGGTGATATTTCCACCTGAAGCTCCGGTCGTATGCGCCTGGAGAGCCGCCCTGCCGTGAACTGCACAGGAAGAGCCAGAAAATAAAATGCTTGAGAACGTCATGATGTCATTTACTACATGAGCTAAAGATACTGGCATGAACATTACCCTTGAAAACCAAACAGACTGAACGTAATGAATGGCAGAATACAGTCAGAGATTATGTATATTTCATAAACAGATGCAAATAACATGCTAAAGAGTTTAAAAAAGTATGTAGAAAAGACTACAGCATTTACATCAGAGACAGTATAAGGCAGATACATGTTATTTTTCCAAGTTGTTCTGTTCAGCTGCACAGCGGTGATAATAAAAGCTGACTCATTTCACTTTATTCAAGAGATTAACGTGCATGTCCTCTATATCTGTACCATTCATCAGATAAACAGACTGCAAACTAAAGAGAGTGCAAATCTGAGCGATGAGAAACATATTTGAGACAACAAAAAGATGAATGAAAGAAAAAATAGGATATCGGGAGAAACAAAGAAAGAGAGAAATAAAAAAAACAACAAATTCCACTTATCTATCTTTCTATCTGTCTGTCTGTCTGTCTGTCTGTCTGCCTGCCTGCCTGCCTGCCTGCCTGCCTGCCTGTCTGTCTGCCAGTCTGTCTGTCTGTGTCTATCTCTGTCGCAGTGTAAACCTTAATTTCATATTCCAAGTATGTGATCTAAGTTAGAGCGTGTGTGATGTTTACCCTGACTCAAAGCCTGGTCGAGGGTCTTTAAAGGTGGTGGTGCGAGAATTGTGGTCCACAAAGTATCGCACCCCTTCTGCAGTGTACTTCATCTCCCAGCCGGGTGGCAGGGGCGGCTCCTGAATCATCCTGCAACAGGAGGAGTGAGTAAGAGCAGCGCACCCTGCTGGATGCTACACACACATCACCTGAACTGAGCTGAGTGTTATTGAACATGACCCGATAGCATATAACTGTCTGTAAAATCTACAACACAATGAGAAAATGCAAAAATAAACATGAAACAAATAAAAAAAAATAAAAAAAATGATTTGCATATTAAGTGAATGAGATTGTTTATAACATGTTCCTCTGGTGTTATTCATTTGTTTGTCTATAGCTATCTTTAAGTGTACATCAAGTAATCAATTAGAAATATCAAGCTCTTTATATCTTCTTAAGCAGGTCCAGTGTTGGGGAGTAGCTATCTATACACAGCGGCACTACTAAGGTTACTAAGCTTGAAATCAGTAGCATGGCAGATTTTTGACTTAAAAGTTTTGATGTAAAGTCTGGTCCATATTGCAGATTATGTGCACAATGCTAGACATAAGGTCGTCTGCCTGTACACACTGAAGAGTCACTAAACAGTTTTTGCCCGTGCCATTTCAGCGCAAAACCTGCATCTTTCCCACTAACCATCTGCAGTCTACTTGAAGCAGGCACAGTCTTGAGTATTCAAACGCAGTCACATTCCTTTCTGTGCAAACACACCTTCTTATTATAAATATTAGGCTCATTGTAGATTGATCTTATTCACAAAACTCTGTGCTATTTGTGTGATTGACAACACGCTACAATCGCCAGAGAAAAGCATGCGGTAAAATGAATTTTATTTGAAAGAGATGCTTGTATACATTTTCTATCGATCATGGCAGCGGTAATTCATCAAATAATGATGAAATGATGTTGAAGAGTATTATAACTTAACTTTCTCATCCGGTGTGGTTAGCAGCTTTTGATAATTCCTCAAAATGATCGTTTGAATTAAGTTTAACAAAATTTTGAGCAGCGTACAGTTTCAGTTTCCCAAACACCTTGCAGACACTAGCTGCAGATATGTACCCTCCATACTGTTACTTTGCCAAGACAGACACTATTTAACATACATGCTACACTGGAATCTGTGGATTATGTGCTATGGGCTGTATGTGTCATGTGACTGTATTACCCTTGGGTTCGAGGGTCCTCCCACTGTGTAGTTCGAGTGTTGTGATTGACGTAGTACACTCTGCCATTGTCCTGACGTTTCTCTAAGGGAAGAAGACACATTTACTTAGTCCATGAAAGGGAAGTCCTTTACAGAAAAGAGCTGCATGAACATTCTTCAACAATTCATTTTGTGGTCCACAGAAAATATATTGATGGCGTTATGTGGGTGAAAAATGATTTTTATATATTCCTTTAAATCTTATATTTTTCAATATGTAATGTAGAATTATCACCTTTAGTTCTACCTACAGACTGACAGTAAGAGTATGTAAAATGTGCCAGAGTTGTTTGAAACTGTCACGTTGGTGTGGTATCTCAATAGTACACGCTCTAAAATACCTTCCTACAATTCACTGGAGGTTTTTGACTGGGTTTAACTGAAAGAGTGAGAAAACAATGAGAATTTCAGGACAAATGCTGATACACATGGAACAACCTGAATGACTGAAAGAGCTAAAAAGACGAGAAAATCTGCTGGCTCTTGAAAAACTCCTGTTTCTCAAAAAACCATTCATATGTCATGGGTAAGCAGTGTGGTTGTGTGTCTGGTCCCCTCACCCCCTCAATCTCTATATTGAGCATGTGGTTGAGCTCTCTGTCTCACATCTTGTTCTCATTAAGAGTGGTTTGTGCAGCACACAGTAGCCCTCACATTACAGCGCTCAGCACTGCTCTCTTCTGCTGCTTCCTCTTTAACCCTCTCGCCTCCACCACACCATCACAGCTCTCCTTCTACATGTTATATTCCAGCTCTTTTGCTCAAAATAAGTGTGACTTTTGAACCCACTTAGAGAAAAATAAACAAATCACCACAAGTAAAAATCATTGGTTTGTTTATTTCTCTCTATGGGAGTAGAAGAATTACCTTTCCGTTCGAGCCAAGTCGTACATTATCTTACGATTTCACCCATCTTGTACTAATTATTACGAGTTGTCATGAGATTGTGTTGAAGAAACTGAATAACTCTGTGTAATGAAGTGTTAAATGGGGCTTTTCAAATGTCAAGTCATTTAAACTAAGATTTTTACTACAATGCAAGACTTTATTTAAATATTAGTGCCCACGAGAGAGAAAAAGTGAATACAATGTGTCTCGAAGAACTCTATGAATGAATGAGCTCCTAAAACTAGCGCACACACACACACACACACACACACACACACACGTGCGCTCGCTCGCACACACTCACACTAAAGATTCTCCAATAACACTTTCTGGATATTGTTTTTTTTCTTCCAATGATACGAATACAGTTTGTTTTTCTAAACATTTATGTAATGGCATTGTTGGGTGCCATTTTAAGAGACCCACCAAATGGTAGATCCTAAATAAAGCAGTAAGCCATAAGAGTTTGTATATTACAGTAAATTTACAACAGGTAAGATGAGCTCTTAGATGAGCCACATAAAGAGTGGTAAAATCACTGTAACACATGGACTTTAGTGGCTTATTGCTTTTATAAAATGGCAACAACACTATGATACAAATATTCAATAAACACTTGAATTAATTACTAATAATAATCAAAACAAACAATTCTTTCTGCAAATAATATCGTTCGTTATTTTAACTGTTGGCTATTTGCATTTTCCAAGCAATGTGGCACATTAATACAGAATGAGCAGTCACAGGTGTTGGTTTATAGTCATTTTATAATGGCTTGAACGTGGCTCATCCAATCAGAATGGAGTCGGAACCAAGAAGAAAAATGTGAAAATCGGTGTTAAATATTGGTCAAACTGATCATCAATCTGTTTCTACCAGAAGTTAACTTCAAACTTGCAGCGATCACATGAGAAAACCTCATCTTTACTGCTTTGGCAAAAAACAGTAACTACACATCACTTTTCTCGGATGCAGTGTTGCTGTAGTTGCTGAATTTTGCCTTTGTAGGGCAGTGCAGATAAAGTATGAATGATGACTTACCCCAGCCTGGAGGAAGAGCGCCCAGCGGATCATTGTCAACCACAACTCCAGATGACTGCAAGTGAGAAACAGACTTTAGTTAGAAGAAGTGTACCATCTTACCTCCTATTCTAACACTTTTTGGAAGCATAACCCACACATTGAAACTTCCAAACCAAACGACATCAGAACCAGAAAAACGACAACTGCCAAGGGCATCAACCTACAGCAGTAACACAGATGTTTCTGGAAGGTGTTGAACCCAACAGATCAGGGAGTTTGTGCCCAAGAGGCTGACGGAGGTGTTCAAACCCCTCACCAGCACCGTCCAAATATTACATGCATGCTACGGGCAGAAAAGGACACACACGGTGCCACACACACACACATGTAGTGTTCCAATGATCTCACTGGCTGTTAGAAAGCTCCACCCTTTATCCATACAATCCCACCCACGCCCCCGTGCTCTTCGAGCAGGGCTGTGAAAGTACGCAGGGAGGCGCGATGTCTGAGCATACTGAAGTGAACATTCATGGGACGCCCAGCAATCCCCAGCCCCCCAACCCCCAACAAAAGCACCTTTATTCACTTGCCGCCGCCACCACTGCAGTTTATTCTGTGCACACGTGTGTGTGTGCGTGCTGCATGGAAATGTATTTGTACACCAAAAACATCCACCCAGTGTGTGCTTTAGGATGATTATGATTATATATGGAAGAGAAAAACAAACTCAGCGGGCAACATTGTGAATTCATATACTGAAAGACATAGAAATAGATATTTAGCTAAAAATATGCTCTATATATGTTGTGTTTCTTCAACTTCAGGCACTGGAGTCAGTAAATTCAAAAGAACAAACAAACTTTTCTCTACTAACAATGCCCAACAATGTATGTTCAGGCATCACAGGGTATTTATGTCATTTTCAACATTTAATATTCATAAATCCTGATCATTCCTAGCATCCTTTTTTTTTTTTTTTTCAGTAAATCTCAAATTCTGTATTGTGTTTAATAGAATTGTGTGGTGGAAATAAAACTAATGGTCATGCCATTCAATGTGTTTTTTTATTGTTTTTGATAAAATGTCTGACTCTGTATTGCCATGGCTAATGTCATAGCTAATTTTCACACTTTTTGCTTATTTGGCAAAATTAAAGCTTGATTGGAAATAATGCCTGATAAACATATTCTGCTAACAAGTGATATTTGTTTTCTTCAACAATCATTTGGTTTTAACTCACTCTTGTTTTGTTTTTTTCCATAGTTTTAAACGTAATCATTTTACATTTGTATTTTTATAAAGATTTATTTTCTTTTTTAGAAATGTTGAAAAATCTGGGTCTGGAACAGGCTTTAAGAGTAAAATCTATATTTTAAAAGCACCAAAAATAAACAACGATGGCCTTGTAAAAAGTTTCCAATTCAGATTTATTGTGCCCATCATATAACAAATACATTTGTTTATTAAATGTTTGTTTTAATAAAAATCAACATGGGGGACATGAATTTGCCCAATATTGAAGAAACACATACTGTATATAAAACTCCAGCCTTTTCCATTCTGAAATGACAATTTCTGTAAGATTTTAGAGATGCGTTTAGGTGTTAATAAACTGCATTGTGCCACCTCGAAATCAATTATTTGATAAAAGTATTAAATGATTATATCCCACATGTTGGGATATGATTTTAGAAAAGTAACAGGGTTGACAATTTGACATTTAATTTGACGTTGTGTGCTTAATGTTGTGAAACTACAGGGTGATTCTTAGACATAAGTTTCAATGCTGATATTTCCACAATCAATCAATGTAATATTTTTTATTTTTTTTACTAACTACTACTAAACTAAGTCTATTCACCTTATGCACCTGAGAAACTATTGCGCAGCAATCTTGAAAATGTTGTCTTTGAACTTCCGGTCTAGCGTTTTCTATATAGATATCTATGTTGTTGATGTCAAAGTGTAATTAGATGGCAAAGTGGATTTACAGGTTATAGAGTTGTCAAAAGTTTTCATGAATATTTTAAAGTGTTCAGGGGATGTCATAACAACTGGAAGCAGATCGGAGAGGTTTTAAAACGAGTACTTCATTCATAAATACACAAGATCCTTCCTTCATGCTGTGGACATAATGATGTGCCTCTATGCTCATGAAACACCAAGAGACAACACAAAGTAATTAAAAATATCTCTGTACGATATTTGTACCTCTAGCTGGACATCTTTTTGTTTCAGTCAGCAATCATGTTATTGTTAAGGTGAGTAGATTGTGTTTGAGTATTAAAATGGGATGAGGGAAGGGTGCAATTAAAAATTACTTGACAAACTTCCCTTTAAAAGTAGGCACTGATGTTGCTATATTAGTGGATTACATAAACAACAAAAATATCTCTTCTGGTTTATTTTTTTATTATTGTTTTTCAACTAAACACAAAAAATAAAAAGACTAATGGTGAATGTCTTCAATGTGGTGTCATCTTTCCATTGGGCCTCTACACCGTCATTACATTAGTGTTTAAATGCCTACAAGTTTAAAGAAGTGCCTTTTGCATCCAAGAACTCTAAATAAGCAAATTTAAAACTGGCATCATACAGCAACGTTTTCCCATCGTTTTGTCCAGCACATAATTATATTATGATGTTAGTGATCAGGCATATCTGATATCATGCATGTTCATTTAAGAATGATTACCCTCTATGTGCCTTTGTTGGGCTAAATTTAGTCAAAAATGAGGTGATTGTAAGAAACAAGTGTGTGTATGCCCCACCCTCAGCAGTTTTATGACTAAAAAAGGTAGAAAAAAATGTAAGAAAAGCATGACATCATCGTCACTCCCTCCACACGGCCATTAGAGTCAAACCAACACTCACAGAAACAGAGAGCGAGAGGGTGAAAGAGCAAATATATTAAATAAAGAAGAGAAACAAAAGAAAATAAAGGAATAACAGGCTGTTTCTTCAACTATGGGGACTTTTGGCCCAGTAGGCTTTTAGAAAAAAAATCCTTAAAACGCACTTTTTACACTCATTTTGAGCTGGTAACTAATAAAAAATTAATGATGGATTTTAATATTTTTAAGATTGAACGTGTGGCTGGAACAAAGGTAAACCAATGAAATCTATACATAAAAGGCATCTAAAAAATAAGCAAAAAATCTGTTATTTTTATTAATCATAAAACCACAGAACATAAAAGTTTTCATAGTTAAAAAAACACCCAACATGGGAATAGCTATTAAACCCAATATGAATATTCAATATTCAACAAAACAGACTTTTCTTCATTTTAAATAAAAAATACCCACTAACCTTCATGTTCACAAACATATTTGAAATGTTATAGTTCAGTTTGTCTGTATGAACGCATTTGAGAACAAGAGCGAGTGACGGTTAATGATACAGGCATCTCTCAGGAGCGTCTTATGAGCTGCAATTATTATTACACAAAAGCCAAGTGTACCGTGTGTTTGTGTGACACGAGCGTCGGTGAGAGAGAGGGCTGTGGTGTGTCAATGCCAGCATGCTGTGTTTTCAAACATTACAGCAGCAGAACGCAGACGTGGCGTGTAATGCTGGTATCAGGTGACACATTTGAGACTCATGAGAATGAAAGCAATGGACTCTCTTCAGTAAGAACAACCGCTGGAAACTAACATACAAATTCCATGACATGATTATCAATGTTTCTGATGTAGGTTATAAACTTTACACACAACAACATCAGCAGAAACTGTAGTTAACAAGTTAAAAATATAGCTCCAAGCAGCGATGACATGCCCAAGCACCATGGGTCCATTTCCACCTGGTGGCTTTCGGAAAACAATGCAAGGTGGACACATGCATTTGGCATTATTCTAAACAATTTTGAAGTATTTTGGGTAAATATGAGAGAACAAATTTAAAGCCTGTTGTAAGTGCCACACTTCCTGCTGCCAGGTTGTGGCACTACGACTGTGACCCAAAATAGTCACATCCATGTGATTAGCCCCCAAGACTAAACATACATCTAAATTTTAGCTAAATCACACATTGCACACAGATGATGACACACTTCTTGTTACCAATTTTTCACCATTCAGGTTAATGCCTCGCCATGGCAACACTCTTCGATATATAAAAAATCTGTTAACAATTTAGCAATGCCTTGGCATAATGTTGTCTAAATGTGGTGTTAGTCTCCCTAGGAGGAGTATTTAAAAGTTCAGAGACTGCAATATTACAAAAATCAAAATGGCTGACTTCCTGTTGCGTGGAGCCAATAACTAGGGAGAGGGTCCATGCTAGGCTAAAAACAAACCCTAGCCAGCCGGCTCTCCCGTATATCCTGCTCTCAAATGTTTGCTCCCTGAACAATAAACTGGACTACATCCGACTCCAGCAGACTACGCAGTATGAGCTTAGAAACTGCTGCATCTTTGTTTTCACGGAGACGTGGCTCAGCGACAGAGTTCCGGACGCCGCCATTCAGCTAAACGGGCTCGCCTCGTTTCGTGCTGACAGAAATGCAGTAAGTGCGGTAAGACTCGCGGTGGTGGCTTGTGTGTTTACATCAACAGAGAATGGTGCAAGAACTCTATGCTAGTCTCTAGTTACTGCTCATCGCTGGAGGAGCTTTTGACTGTTAGATGCAGACCTTTTTATTTACCACGGGAATTCACCACAGTTAACCGGAGTTTACATTCCCCCCAGCGCTAACGCTAAGGAAGCGCTCTGTGAACTGTATGGGGCTATGAGCAAACTGCAGAACGCTCACCCCTGACGGACTGTTTATTGTCGCCGGAGATTTCAACCATGCGAATCTCAAGACAGTGCTCCCTAAATTCCATCAGTATGTGAACTTTGCAACGAGAGGGGCGAACACGCTTGATCTTGTTTACACAAACATCCCCGGTACCGCCCCCCACCTCGGCTACTCATACCACATCTCGGTTATGCTAATTCCAGCATACAGACCGCTCGTCAGATGCACAAAACCGCTCCAAAATCAGGTGAAAACCAGGCCAGCAGGAGCCATCTCTGCGATTTAGGACTGTTTTGAGTGTACTGACTGGCACATGTTCAGGAACGCTGCAAGATATGGCGACTCTACCAACTTGGAGGAATACACAGCATCAGTGACCAGCTACATCAGCAAGTGCATTGATGATGTCACCTTCTCCAAGACCATCAACACACTCTCCAACCAGAAGCTGTGGATGACTGTGAGTGCGTTGCTGAGGACCCGAGACTCCACCTTCAGAGCAGGCGAAAAGGCTTCCCTAAGAACAGCGAGGGCCAAACTGTCCCGGCGACAGGCCCAGAGAATCCACAGTGACTTCCAGGACAGTGGCAACACGCGGCGCATGTGGCAGGGCATCCAGGCCATCACCAACTACAGGACAACATCAGTTACCTGTGACAAAGATGCCTCCCTTCCAGATGCGCTGAACGACTTCTACGCTAGGTTTGAAGCACAGAAAGACGTGGTAGCGAGGAAGACCACCCCTCCTCCCAACGACCAGGTGCTCTGTTTTACCACGGCTGATGTGAGGAAAACTCTAAATAGAGTCAACCCACGGAAGGCTGCTGGACCAGACAACATTCCTGGCAGAATGCTCAGAGGACCAGCTGGCAGATGTTCTTACCGACATCTTCAACATCTCTCTGAGCAGCGCCGTCGTTCCAACGTGCTTCAAGGCCACTACCATCGTCCACATGCCAAAGAAGTCTTCAGTGTCCTGCCTCAATGACTTCCGTACCATCGCACTCACAACCATCATCATGAAGTGCTTTGAGTGGCTCGTCATGAGGCCCTCACTAGACCCACTGCAGTTCGTATAGTCCAAACCGTTCAACAGACAACGCCATCGCCACCACCCTCCATCTGGCCCTCACCCACCTAGATAAAAATGACTCATTCGTTCGAATGCTGTTCATAGACTTCAGCTCAGCATTCAACACAATAATTCCTCAGCACCTGATTGGAAAGCTGATCCTGCTGGGCCTGGACACCTCCCCTCTGCAACTGGATCCTGGACATCCTGACTGGGAGACCTCAGTCAGTCCGGATCAGGAACAGCATCTCTACCACCACCACACTGAGCACTGGGGGCCCCCAGGGCTGTGTGCTCAGTCCACTGCTGTTCACTCTGCTGACTCACGACTGTGCAGCAATGCACAGCTCGAACCACATCATTAAGTTCGCCCATGACAAGACTGTGGTGGGTCTCATCAGCAAGAACGAAAAGTCAGCATACAGAGTGGAGGAGCAGCGGCTAACGAAATGGTGTAGAGCCAACAAGCTGTCTCTGAATGTGGACAAAACAAAAGAGATGGTTGTTGACTTTAAGAGAGCACAGAGTGACCGCTCTCCGCTGAACATTGCCAGCTTCTCTGTGGAGATCATCAAGAGCACCAAATTCCTTGGTGTTCACCTGGCGGAGAACCTCACCTGGTCCCTCAACACCAGCACCAGATTACCAAGAAAGCCCAGCAGCGTCTCTACTTTCTTCGAAGGCTGAGGAAAGCACATCTCCCACCCCCCATCCTCACTACATTCTATAGAGGGACTATTGGGAGGAACATTGTCTCGTTTCAATGTGTACTGTACTAACTGTATATGGTTGAACGAAAATAAAAAACCACCTGACTTTCAAACTATAATTATGAAAGTTGTCCAGCTAAATGAGAACTATATATGTACCAATTTTGGTGACTGTATGTGAAAAAGGGGGTGGTACAGAGGCTGTCATACATGCCCATTTTAAAAGAGCCCCCCCCACCCCCACTCTCCCATATATGTACCCCCCCCCCAAAAGCTGTAAACCTAGGGGAAACACTGCAATGATTTAATAAAAACAGCATGCATTTCATTGTGAGGGTCCACTGATGAAAATGTCACAAACACATCAGATTGGTTAAGTAAAATTACAGAATTTCCATTTGTTAGTTAAGGACACTAACAAAAATTAAACATAGTTTTATAATACTGTAGTAGGCATATTGTAACCATAGTTTTACTATAGTAATATTGTAGTAGCCATGACTAAAGTAGCAATGACTGCTATCACTATTGTTTCGTGGCAGAAATCATAGTTTTGATACAATTAACCACTGTTTCACAATAGCAATACTGTAGTTTCCATATAGTAACCCTAAAATTTTACTATAGTATTGTAACCATTACAGTACCATGTACATTTTGTGGTTATTATGATTTTACTACAAATACCATGTTTAAACTATGGTTACTGTTGTAAAACCATAGTGATTTGTAGTGAGGGCAAATCTCTTGAAGTGTTTGTTACCAAATAGAATATATTTAATTAAACAAATAACGAACCGTACCAAAACCGTGACCCTAAAACCATGATACAAACCGAACCATGAGAAATTTGATCCATTACACCTCTACTATCTATATACATTTTGGCGAGAAGGGCATGGCCATTCGGCGTTGGGGTACAGCGAGGCTGGAGAGATAAATGGTAAATGAGTTCCACCTGTGCGCCACACTGGTCTCATGTTCGAGGGAGGAGTGGGGAGTATTTAATGAGAGAAAACGGCATTTAAAATATGTCCTAATAAGCAAGTTTTAGTTACATTTAAATGCTGTTTTGGCTAAAGCAGGTATTTAAATTGTATGCTGTATGATATAAATATGATATGTAATATGGTATAAAAAATAATATGAATGTTTAGATTATATTTTAACTAGTGTTTATGCTGCCTCGTTATCATCAACAAAGCTTGTGCTTGCAAATATGTGTTCAGGTTAAATGAGTAAAATGCACTTTAAATATGCCCATATTAAAAAATTACCATGTGATCATGTGACACGAAAGACTGTAATGATGTAATGATAAGTAATGATGCTGAAAATTCAGCTTTGATCACAAGTTGCATTTTACAATATATTCAAATAGAAAACTGTTTACAATATCACTGTTTTTATGGTATTTTGGATCAAATAAATGCAGTCTTGGTGAGCAGAAGAGACTTCTTTTAAATGGTAGTGTAGGTCTAAAATTAAGTAAAGTCTTTATGTAAAGAAAATGTACATTCATATTACTTTTAACTTAAAACTTGATTTTGATCATTAAGTCTCCTCACATTCGTTCTCTTTCTGTCACATTCCTCATTGATAGGCCCAGGGGAGGGGTCTTATGTCTCCTCAGATGTGAATTACAATCAATATTCATATATTCTAACACTAAAAGTGTCTTACAAAAGTTCAATTACTATATTGTTTTGTATGAATGAGTGATCAGGATGTTTTTCACATCATTTTGTAGCAAAAACTCTAGGCTACAAGATCCAGTCCTCAAAAGGCTTGTGGACAAATGTTTATAATGTGTTATAAGGTCTTATTTCAATGACTTCACGCATAAATGTTATTTTCTCAAAAATACAAACATGTATACACATGTTGCTCACATATTATTCTAGCCCAGTTTGTGCTGAATACAGTGTTGTCAGACTTTAGCCATTAATGTGTTTTTAAGCATCTGAAAAAAAGCACACGTCAAGCCATGTCAAAACTTCTCCAAGGCCCAAAACACCCTCAAACCCCAGAAGGTTAAAAAGCAGGCTTTTGAGAGATGATGAATTAGTTTTTTTTATTGTGCTAAAAAGCACGTTTATGTATTGATGCACAATGAAAAGTGTGGCATTAAACAATCTCTCTCTCTCTCTCTCTCTCTCTCTCTCACACCACCACCAACACCACCACCACCCGCAGTCGGCGTTTATCCCTCTCTGATGCTTAATTAGCCTGATAAGGGATCGGGTGTGTAAAATCATGACCCGGCCCCGCCCTCCACCCTGTCACAATGACGTTATTTTAATTAATTTATCCTTTCACAACAGTAGTCCATGAGTTTCTGTGGTGATGAGTGGTGATTTTGATAATATAATATCATAATAAGATTATATGTAACCCCATATCTGTCACAGTGATAGTATTTTGGAAATGAAAAAAAGCAGTTTGCAAACAGAGTATCCATAATTCATAAAAAATCGGAGCATCAGAGCAGACGTGATAACAATGACGGTGACCTTTGAGTTTTTCCTGATGCAACGATCTGGTGGAAATTTAAAGAAGCCCTAATCTCCAATAATCAGTGGGAAACGGGGTGTTCCATCCCCACAAATTTTTTGGGCAGTTTCAGTGCAATTTGAGTGAAACCCCCATACACAGTAGTTCTTCTCTGGGCAACAAAAGAACACGGAAGAGGCGGGGTGAAGCGGTTGTTTGTAAACAGTAGCTTCATCTATAGGCTCCAGCAATACCCAATCACAGCTGAGTTTGCTTTCACTTGTAAGCACATGCACGTGACAGACCGTGATGTCAGTAAATTCAGAACTTATCTCATTCGTGTTCAACAATTGATGAAACCAGACTGATTGTGAAGGTGGAGAAGAACAAAGTACTCCTTTTAGATGCAAATGTGGTCCTCCTCCTCATGTAAATAAGATTTCACAATGATTAAGTTTGTAATACTTATCAGTGACCCACTCTTGATAACCATTTTATAAGTTATGGTATTTATTTAGATAAATACCCACCTTAGTAGCATAGAAACCACAGTATCTGCTGCTGTGACGCTATAGAAACGCTTCCAGAAAGAAAGACCTGTTGAGTCTGCAGCTGCAGTTACGCTATGCTCACGTCTCACTCAAGTTTATTGATACAGAATTCCTGATTCGATTCTGGTTCACAAGCTCTCGATTCCATTTCAATTCTGATTTGATTAGATATTGATTAATATGGGTATATTTCAGTTATAATGTTCCTTTTGCTTACATATGAAAGAAATTCTCTCCCAGCTAATGCTGTTAATTATACATTATACATTCTCACTACGTACATTACAAAAACATGAATTCTACTAATTACATTTGATTCATTTTTCATTATTTTGGACACATTTTGGCTTTTTAAAAATATACAAATCCATGTATTCAATCAATAAATAAGTTATTATTTTTTTTATAACATGTTTATTATTTAATTGCATAATTTTTACTAATTACATGTATTTATATTGATTTGTTGAACATGTGCTAAAACCGGTACGTTGTCTAATAAACAACTGCATTTCTGTAAAGAGCATCTTTAAATGAGCAAATGTTAATGAGAGAGGAATCGAATGGCTTTATCTCATTTGTGCCATGCATGATTAGAATTAAACTTTTATTTTCTGTTCATTTTGATCAACAACTGACTGTAGACTGACCGAAAGGGTATTAAAAGAGACATTGTTCAATGGGTTGTGAGAACGTCATCTTTGGACACGTATTACGCAGAGCAACTTTTACTCTCAACATGCAGTGAAAGTGTCCCGCTGCCGAATAATCCACCACAATACAACACAAACACTGGTGAGTGTTAAAACTCTCAGAACACTTAGCCCTTCTAGATGAACAGATCAATTTGTGAGCAGCACACAAAAAGCTTTTTTATTCAATGAAGCTTTAAATGATGCTTTGTTTTATAAATACATGATAGCTTGAAATACTTCAAGAAGGTCTGTTAGCTGTGGTGTTTGCATGGCAGAGGTCTGTTGAGTAATGTGTTTACCTGGTAGAGGTATCTCTGGTTGAACTGTTGCATGGCTCCCTGCAGCTGACTGCGCTGTGACTGCCACTGCTCATAGTTACGCACAGACTCTTCAGTGGGTCGCTGCCATGTGGTTGTTCTAGTGTTGTGATCCACATAGTAGAATCTACCACGCTGGTCCACACGCTTCTCCCAACTATAATACAGAGAGAGGGAGATTATGGATTAACACTCACCCAAATGGTTGTATAAGTGGCGATGCACAAAAGTGAAGTGTCAATAGTCAATACATGAGCATACACACACACACTAGCATTTTACACGCAGTGTTCAATGCTAATATTCTAGAGTACTGATATTGCTAATGTTGTAGCATACTTCCTTTACTTGTATTCTTAGCGATATTTTCTAGTAAACACCCGTTTACCAAAAAAGTAAACCTCTTTGTAAAGAAGCAACGATTAATCGTCTAACAACGACTGTTAGAGATGGACATTGACCTAGTAACTCCTTTATAAACAAGTGTCTGTGAGCAGGTGAAATCATGTTAAACTGTCAGACACATACCCGGGTGGGAGGGGTCTCTCCCATGTGGTGGTCTTTGTGTTGTGATCCACGTAGTAGACCCGTCCATGAGGCAGAACTCGCTGTTCCCAGCTGCATATTGAGAAAGAGTTGAGCGTGAAACTCAATGATACAGCATTTGATTGCATTTAAATTCAAGTTATCGCTCAAGCCCAGCTCTATGTGATATACCCAGTAGGCAGAGTATCAGTGGCGGGTGTATCTGTAGCTGTAGTGGCCTGATCGCTGCTGGATGGGGTCTCTGTAGCTGGCGGCAGCGCAGGACTGTCTGGACCAGTAGGGGCGTTTGAGTTCAGTGATGGTGAGGGTGGAGCTGCATGTGACAGTCGACTGCTGTCTATCCCATTAGCAGCTGTTTTACCTTTACCTGAGACAAGATGAACCAAATATTCAACAAAAAACAGTTAAAAGTGCAACAGAACGGGCAGAAATTCTGATCACAAAGTCTCTACACATCTTCGGCTATATTGTTTATTGCTGTACAGTCGCACAGACTCCAGTCTCTATATTTGAATGAGTTTTTTCTACAAGGTCCATTATTGTCGTCAAATTTATTTCAGATAAACTCTAAAGAGCAAATACAAACAAAAGAACTGTGGCCGGTCGATCTTCCTGTCTAAATGTGTGATTGCTTGCAGAATAATCTGCAATATGGACCAGATTTTATCCCAGTAAATAAAAAGTCTGGCTACGTGAGACTTGGGGTAGCGTTAACCGAAAATTCCATATTTTACAGATTTTTTTAAAACATTGACGGATAATTCCAAATGCTGTCTGTCATTTTGACAGATAAGAAAGAAACAAGAAACCAATTTAAAGCTAGTGAATGTTTTTCATTTTAACCATCATTGTGTGGCTTCACTTTCTCTTTTCCTTCTGAGCATGATTGTATATGCTTTTTTCCAATTGGATGGTTATTTCCTTTAAAAACAGCACGTTTGAGTCTTGTTTTAGCCAGTGTTTGATTGACAGGTAAAACGTATCCGTTTCACCATAGAACTCCTTGGTTTGACTAGACTGCTAGTGGGAGTCACTAAATGTAAATCCATTGTCATTTAAATGCTGTATTAATGAGTCTAATTTATTAATTGTAATTTACCGTTGCCGCTCTTATCATTTCCTGTCATGCAGATCAGTTTGTGTCATCTGTCTGACTGGATGAATGTTAAATGTTGTTTCCTGATGGAACCTTTTGTTGTTTAGCTCATCGCTCTGTAATGTGTATAAATCACAGTAAATATGACTGTGGATTGTACATGGTAGATAACCGCTTACATATTCCTTCAGTTCACTGCCGAAGCGACCGGTCGACAGAGGCTTTTACTGGGCCGTGAATTTATGCGGCTGGCAACAATCTTGTATAATGTATAAGAAACCCCCCAGCTATAATAGATGCTTTGTTGCTAAAGTTTGCCCTATACTTATCAGCTAAATGAAAATGAATATTATGGACAAAAACAGATCTTGCTAGTGCAACCTCAGAGCGAGACTACCCTAAACTTTCTCTTAATATAGTCCATGATAATCACAGTAATACTGATTAAAGACCATTAGCTTTTATTCCAAGAGATGTAGCAAATGATTTCATTCACAGGTGGCAGTAATGGGACTGCATATTCTAATGGGTATCATGAACTAATAAACAACAAATAGCGTTTACAGCATTTATTAATCTTGGTTAATGTTAATTTATTGAAATATTATTATTATTATTATAATATTATAATAATATTAACTAATTAAAAGGTCTATTAATATATGTAGAATTTAACAATAACCAAGATTTCTCAGTAAACCTGCCAAGACAATGTCCTGGTCATATTTAACCCCACATAATACACAATATACTGCATATGAAATGTGTATTTTGGATAAAGAACATTTTTGCATTGTGAAATTATTTTCAGGACAATTTTTACATATTATATTCTGGAAGGTCTGGAAGTTTTACTTTTGCCATTCCCATTGTTTTCATTACATTTACATTCATTACAGTAACAGTATTTTGTTTACTGTATTAATGTTGTACAATGATTAAAACCAGCAAAAATGAAAGGCAGTACCAAGGAATTACTAATATGATGTAAAAATACTTAACATCATGGTAAGTATTTTCCAATGGCAAATTGGAATTAAAATCAGAAATTAATGTAACTTTAATGAAAATGTCACAATGCAAAAATCTTAATGGACCTAAAAATAGGCATCACTTTCTGTACGAAAAATACTTTCATTGTTTTGATTTTGAAATGGACAGGTTTCCTGAGAATCAACTAAATGCTGTAAGTTTTGTTCATTATTATTTCATGTGAAAATATCTTTCTGTAAAGGGTTACCATCTCTAAAGCTACAGAAGGCTGCAAAACAATCGATCATAATCAACAGTAGCATGACTTGAGTTTGTGTATTCATAAGAATATGTGTGCTTCTGACCAGTGTTACTGGGGCTGCTGTTGGCCGTCTTTGTGTTGTGGCAGCTTGTGTCTGCAGGTTCTCCGTTCAGTTCTCCATTAGTAAGAGCAGTTCCTCTGATGTCAGCTGGAGAATCTCCTCGAGAACCCGCTGATGAGTGACCTGCCCTGCTGAACACAAACATAAAAACACATCATAGACCACTGTGACTTTATACAGGTCAATTTTTTCTGAACATAAACAGGAAGTGCGTTTCTGCCTCTGTAACACTCAAATACACTGAAACGTACACTTTATTTCTAAATTTGAAATTCATTTTTAAGAACTACACATGAACATGCTCATTTAAAGGTGAATACTGTTTTCATGAGGAAGGACATTTTCCCCACCTTTTCTCTCCATGCTGACTATGTATTTCCTACAATAATCAAGCATGCAATGAAATCTGCAAACTTTTATATTCAAAAGGTGAGAACAAGGTATGTGATGGTAGTAAATTTAGTCAAATATTATTTTTGGTAACAAAATATAAGTTTGACATCATCACACTAATGATATAAATCTGGATCAAAAATTGAAAACTTTTCAAAGATTGCAGAATTTCCCTTATAATTATCCACAGATGATGTGTGTGTGTGTGTGTGTGTGTGTGTGTGTGTGTGTGTGCGCATGCTCGCGTGCGCTCTCACAGGCCGCCATGGTAGACCGAGAACACACCACACAGCAGCTTTCTCTCCTCCCATGATTCTGTCTATGTGTGCTGCATAAAGCTGTTCACTGGATTTACACTGATTATGTTACAGGGAATATGCATCTGACAATCACATTCACTCAAATCTAATGCTGATCATGTTGTAGTAATGGACAGTGCTGTAGAGATGTGTGGTGTATGAAGTATGAAACTCATTCTTAGAGGACTATAAAACACACTAATGAATCTTCAGCCTATATAGGGTGTGTATAAAACACAACAATGCTGGGAAATGCCAGAAATGTTTTTTTAGATCAATTTTAAGACATGACATAACATGACAGAGGTAAACAATGGGAAAATAAAGAGATATTAGTGCTGACCGTCCACGGGGACTACTGGTGCTGGGGGTCTCTTCACTCTTGACTCTGCACAGATTAGACCTGTTGGAGTGAACAATTTCTACACACACACACACACACACACACACACACACACACACACACACACACACACACACACAATTATTCACTGCATGAACAACTGAGCAACAGATGCAAACACATCATGTAGACAGGTGTACAAAAAGTAAATAATTTTATGTGACAATATACTCCAAACAGCCACAACATTAAAACCACCTTCCTAATATTGTGTTGGTCCCCCTCATGCCGCCAAAACAGCACCAACCCACATCTCAGAATAGCATTCTGTGTGGCAGCAGTGCAGTGCATAGAATCATGCAAATATGCGCCGGCGCGTCCTGCTGGATTTTTTTCCTCATAACAGGGAAACAACTTAAAATACTCTGTAATTTATGGGCATACAGATATGTATAAGACATCATTAGAAACTATGAAAGGTCTGCTTTAACCATCCCTGTGTCCGTCTCCAAGAGCATCTTTCTGAAACACGTCACAAAAATGAACTGAAACTCTGCGAATACTTATCAAACAAACATGAAACATATGTCAAAAGAAAGCTTAAAATGTCTACTTTTAAATAAAACTATTACATTTAAAACAAATATTCTCCTGCAATGTGTATGAAACAAAGCGATGTACAGTTTCACCTGGCTCAGCTAATTATATGTAATGTGATCCACCCACCAGCAGAGCGCGCTATTCATATGCTAATGTGCTGCGACGATCAATGCAAATGGCAAACACACCCGAGGCAAGTTTTATATATATATATATATATATATATATATATATTATTTTCAAATGCAATTTATTGCTGTGATGTATAGCTGAATTTTCAGCATCATTACTGTAGTCTTCAGTGTCACACGATCCTTCAGAAATCATTCTAATATGCCGATTTTCTGCTCAAGAAACATTTATTACTATTATTAATGTTGAAAACAGTTGTGTACTATTTTTTTCAGGATTATTTGATGAATAGAAAGTTCAAATAACAGCATTTATCTGAAATAGAAAGCTTTTGTAACATTATACACTACTATTCATAAGTTTGGGGTTAGTAAGAATTATCATTTTTTTGGGAAATAAATTAATACTTTTATTCAGCAAGGATGCATTATATTGATCAAAAGTGACAGTAAAGACATTTATAATGTTAAAAAAAAGCTTTCTATTTCAGATAAATGCTGTTCTTTTGAACTTTCTATTCATAAAAGAATCCTGAATTTGGTTTTATATATTGTGTATATGCCCTATATCATATATTACATATTATTCTGTTCCAGGGGAGGGGTCTTTGACTCCTCAGGTGTGAATCACATCAATATTCATGATCATTCATGCCTCCTCACATATCAAGTCGTGGTTTTTATTGTCTTTCAACTATATACAGTTAGTACAGTACACAGTGAAACGAGACAACGTTCCTCCAGGACTATGGTGCTACATAAAACAACAAGGACAAACACAGAACCACATGAGACTACACAGGCTAAATAACATACCTATATAAAGTGCACGTGCAAACGTGTGCAAAAAGTACAGGACAGTACAATAAATGACTAAAAATTAACAGGACAATAGGCACAGTGAGAGACAGTGCAACGCCGACCAGTACACAGTAGTGCAAAAAGATGAGTTTCTAAAAATGCCAAATGTAAACATAACATACTATGAGATAGTGTTCTATGCACATAGCAGTTATTGAGGTAGCAGCCAGTTTTAAAGTGACAATAATTAAAGTGCAACTCAGGACGTGCGTGTGTGCGTGCGTGCGTGCGTGCGTCAGTCCAGTCTCTTGAGTATTGAGGAGTCTGATTGCTTGGGGGAAGAAGCGGTTACACCGTCTGGCCGTGAGGGCCCGAATGCTTCGGTACCTCTTGCCAGACGGCAGGAGGGTGAAGAGTTTGTGTGAGGGGTGTGTGGGGTCATCCACAGTGCTGGTTCCTTTGCGGATGCAGTGTTTTTTGTAAATGTCTATGATGGAGGGAAGAGAGACCCCGATGATCTTCTCGGCTGTCCTCACTATCCTCTGCAGGGCTTTGCGGTCCGAAACGGTGCAAGTCCCAAACCAGGTAGTGATGCAGCTGATTCAGGATGCTCCCAATAGTCCCTCTATAGAATGTAGTGAGGATGGTGGTGGGAGATGTGCTTTCCTCAGCCTTCGAAGAAAGCAGAGACAAGAGGTTAAGAGTAGAGGGACCAGGTGAGGTTCTCCACCAGGTGAACAGCAAGGAATTTGGTGCTCTTGACGATCTCCGCTGAGGATCCGTTGATGTTCAGCGGCGAGTGGTCACTCTGTGCTCTCCTAAAGTCAACAACCATTTCTTTTGTTTTGTCCACATTCAGAGACAGGTTGTTGGCTCTACACTAGTCCGTTAGCTGCTGCACCTCCTCTCTGTATGCGTATATTTTTTGCTGCACCTCCTCTCATCGTTCTTGCTGATGAGACCCACAACGGTCATGTCATCTGTGAACTTAATGATGTGGTTCGAGCTGTGCATTTCTGCACTGTCGTGAGTCAGCAGAGTGAACAGCAGTGGACTGAGCACACACAGCCCTGGGGGGCCCCAGTGCTCAGTGTGGTGGTGGTGGAGATGCTGTTCCTGATCCAGACTGACTGAGGTCTCCCAGTCAGGAAGTCCAGGATCCAGTTGCAGAGGGAGGTGTCAGCAGGTTCAGCTTTTCAATCAGGTGCTGAGGGATTATTGTGTTGAATGCTGAGCTGAAGTCTATTAACAGCATTCGAACATATGAGTCCTTTTTATCTAGGTGGGTGAGGGCCAGATGGAGGGCGGTGGCGATGACATCATCTGTTGAACGGTTTGGACGATACGCAAACTGCAGTGGGTCTAGTGAGGGGGGCAGCTGGGTCTTAATGTGCCTCTCGAAGCACTTCACGATGATGGGTGTGAGAGAGATGGGACAGTAATCATTGAGGCAGGACACTGAAGACTTCTTTGGCATGGGGACGATGGTGGTGGACTTGAAGCACGTTGGAATGACAGCGCTGCTCAGAGAGATGTTGAAGATGTCGGTAAGAACATCTTCCAGCTGGTCTGCACATCCTCTCAGCACTCTGCCAGGAATGTTGTCTGGTCCAGCAGCCTTCTGTGGGTTGACTCTATGTAGAGTTTTCCTCACATCAGCCATGGTAAGACAGAGCACCAGGTCGTTGTGAGGAGGGGTGGTCTTCCTCGCCACCACATCGTTGTGTGCTCCAAACCTAGCATAGAAGTCGTTCAGCGCATCTTGAAGGGAGGCATCTTTGTCACAGGCAACTGATGTTGACCTGTAGTTGGTGATGGCCTGGATGCCCTGCCACATGCGCCGTTGCTGTCCTTGTGGACATATAGCCTTTCTAACACTAAAAGTGTCTTACAAAAGTTCAATTACTATATTGTTTTGTATGAATGAGTGATCAGGATGTTTTTCACATAATTTTGTAGCAAAAACTCTAGGCTACAAGATTCAGTTATCAAAAGTCTTGTGGACAAATGTTTAGTATGTGTTACATGGCCTTAATTCAGTGACTTACCGTTTTTTTTCTTCTAAAAACAGATGCATAAATGTTATTTTCTCAAAAATACAAACATGTACACACGTTGCTCACATATTATTGTAGCCCAGTTTTTGCTGAATACAGTGTTGTCAGACTTTAAACATTAATGTGTTTTTAAGCAACTGAAAATAGCACAAATGTCAAGCTATGTCAAAACTTCTCCAGGGCCCAAAAACACCCTCAGACCCCAGAGGGTTAATGTTCACATGAATCATCATAATGGGGAAAAAATTTGATCTCGGTGATTTGGAGCGTGGCATAATTGCTGGTGCCAGATCGTCTGGTTTGAGCGTTTCTGTAACTGCTGATCTCCTGGGATTTTCACACACAACAGTCTCCAGAGTTTACTCTGAATAGTGCCAAAAACAAAAAAACATCCAGTGTGAGGTGAGAAGAATATCGTCTCTGAATGCTATTCTCAGATGCGGGTTGGTGCAGTATTGGTGGCACGAGGGGGACCTACACAATATTAGGCAGGAGGTTTTAATGTTGTGGCTGATCTGTGTATTTATAGATTAAACAACTAGGCAATACAAAATACTAAGTCATTATGAAATTCCTGTTTTTCAATTCAACTTCGTATTGAAATTCCAATAATGATAATATAATGTGTGATCTTTTTTTTTTAACTCGTGTATATCTGGGTTTTTAAAATCTTAAATGTACTGTCTGGCCCAAACCACAGACCCCATTTTAACATTCACTATGTGTGTGCATTATGCAGTGATTTTAAACTAATGTAAATAACGCAAGTAGATGTGCATGGCAATAACATATAACCAGTATTGTTCGGATTGTAATGTTCAACATTTAATATAATTTTATACACTCAATTATTTCTTATCACCTTCAAGACTAAAACGATCTGCAAATATAGATTTTTGCCCAGTAATCTGATTTCGAGCTGCATGTTAACAAATTTACCAGCATTCTTACCATGGATGCTGCAGAGTTTTTAAAATCAAATTTAAGACTTTGAATTGTTAGCCTATATTACATGTTCTTAGTCTTTTCTTCCTGTGATGGAGGCTACAAGAGTCCAAATTTAATTAAATTCCAGATGCACTTTATGGGGGGACTCATATTTTGAAATATTTGCACTTCACTTCTACCAGCTGCTCATTCAAACAAACAAGGTATTGGTTCTCAATTTTTTGGGTCACCAACCCTTTGAAACGAAATGGAAATAAGCTTCAGCAGTCTCTATAAAGACCTTCCCCATCCTCACCACCTACCAATTCAAACACAAAGACAATTTGCTATTAGGCATACATTCTAACAACAAAAGATTAACAGCTGTAACCCTTTGACAAATAACATATGTAAGACAAGTCTTCATAAAACACACTTGACTTCTAAATTAAATGTATAGCCACACTGCTAATGTTGTTGGCTTCTTCTGATGAATCATTTGTGTTTTTCCTTCCATGTGTAAGTGGTTTTTAATAAACGGATTGGCTAAATCAAACTGTAAACTCCAGGAGAGTCATCACTCCATACACTTTGTTAAACTATATTATATTATATACACACAGTTACTGTAATAATGCTCCAGACTGAAGCTAGCGAGAACACATTTGAGCACAAGCTTCTGTTCAATCAATGTGTTTGTGTTTTTCCCCAGGCCTGTGCTACACAAAGGCCTGTTTATGTATCTGCATGTCTGTGTGTGTGTGTGTTTATGTCAGAAAAATTGCCAAGGGAAATTAAGGAAAACATTAAACCAACAAGAGTGCCTTCAGAGTGAACAGAGAGCCTTAACAAACCTCACCCAACACATTCCAACATTTACACACTACTGAGTGTCAAACAAAACGCACACATTGACAGAACACACTCCACATCTTCATACCCTCCACACACACACACACACACACAGATATACATTCACACATGAGTGGTCACCTGTCCCGAGTTTGCGAGGCAAGCACAGCGCCAATCATTCTGATATGCAGTGAAAGACATCCAGTCTTGCAGAACTCAACATTATTCATGCTATACACCAAACGGACAAACTATTAGGGGTGGGTAAAAATAGAGATTTCCCAATGCATCGCAATCTGCTTTGAACCATTTCGATATTGATTCTTAAATCCCAAGATATTTTTTTCCCCTCTACGCTCAACCCTTTACTACAAATCACATTAGAAACAACACTTCATGCCATGTGTCTAAAATGTATATATTTGTCACTGAATAATGTCACTTTATATACCCATACTGTACAAAAAATAAACATTTAATTATAAATGCATGCATGGCACAAATAAGATAAAGCCATTCGATTCCGGTCTCATCTTCAGATGCTCATTACTGAAATACTGGGTTTGTTAAAGACACAGTACCAGTTTTAGCATATGTTCACCAAATCAATATAAGTACTTGTAAATAGTATGTGAAATAGAATGTGAAAACGAATCAAATTTTATTAGTAAAATGTAGATTTTCATACTTTACTTTATTAGAAGGTCCTCTGTATAATTAACAGCATTAGCTGGGAGATAATTGCTTTCATATGTAAGCAAAGGGGACATTATAACCCTTGTGTAAATACCCATATGAATCAATATAGAATTGGGAAATCTGTATCATTACTCAGCAATACAAATGATTCATGCTTGTGTGCAATTAGCTATAGTTTAGGTACAAATTGTGTGACAAAATCTCCCTCAAATGGACCCTCAAAGATCCTTGAAAAATTATACATTTAAAATAAATAAATACAAAATAATTGGAAAAGGTTTACTTTGAGGGTTAGGGTTATTAAGAGATTCTTATATTTTATATTTAGATAGCTAGGCTAAGTAAAAATTTATTTACAGTATGGTAAATGGTCTGCACTCATATAGCGCAGTATTATATTATTATAGTATTATTCTGCACTCATATAGCGCAGTATTATATTATTATAGTATTATTCTGCACTCATATAGCGCAGTATTATATTATTATAGTATTATTCTGCACTCATATAGCGCAGTATTATATTATTATAGTATTATTCTGCACTCATATAGCGCAGTATTATATTATTATAGTATTATTCTGCACTCATATAGCGCAGTATTATATTATTATAGTATTATTCTGCACTCATATAGCGCAGTATTATATTATTATAGTATTATTCTGCACTCATATAGCGCAGTATTATACTATTATAGTATTATTCTGCACTCATATAGCGCAGTATTATATTATTATAGTATTATTCTGCACTCATATAGCGCAGTATTATATTATTATAGTATTATTCTGCACTCATATAGTGCAGTATTATTATAGTATTATTCTGCACTCATATAGCGCAGTATTATATTATTATAGGATTATTTTTTTAACCTTAGAGGTTACCAAAGTGCTTTACACTGTGACTCATTCACACACACATTTACACACCAATGACAGCAGAGCTGCCATGCAAGGCACTAGCCTGCCATTGGGAGCAACTTGGGGTTCAGTGTCTTGCCCAAGAACACTTCGACATGTGGAGTCATGTGGGCCGGGAATCGAACCACCAACCCTGCGATTAGTGGCCAATCCGCTCTACCACCTGAGCCACAGCCGCCCCTAACACATATTTACAGTACGTGTATGTATTTACCATAAGTTCCATTTGTTAAGTATCAATGAAAATGTTTAAAATCAAAATGTGTACATGTATCTAAATGTTTAATAATCATTTAAGCAATATCACACTCACAATCGTGTTATATGGCCCTACATCAGTACTGCAGTGATTCGGCAGTATGTAATTACAGCAGTGCTGATATAGGGCAATATAGCACGAGTGCAAGTGTGATATTGCTTAAATACAACAGTTCAATGAACAAGTACATTTTAAAAAATTAGGAAAAACTGAGTACGGTCATAAAAACGCATTTGTGCATGGAACTACTTACGTGACCGATCAGAATCTGACACTGCTGGTTCAAAACAAATGATGCGTCCAATCCTCCGTTAATAATTCTAAATGTTCACTTCATCAATAGTATCACAGCTCGTGCTGTTTCTAACAATTCATTGGATAAACAAGGATAGACGGCTGGATGTGTGTGTGTGTGTGTGTGTGTGTGAGTGAGAGATGGAGTGTGTGCGATCACCTGTTGTGGTATATATTAAAACAATCAGATTTTCTGGATTGTTTTTATGAATTATTTTTGGTATGGATGTCCCTATATCAAAATCGGTCCGATACCCCAGTCATGTTGTCGATACTATCTGACGTACAAAAGTCCCTGACTCCTTACATAAACATTCAGCGCACAAATTAAAATCGCGTTACATGCTAGTAAGATTATTTTACCTAAAAAACTGCAATATAATGATAAATATATAGTTTGCATGAGCTGCAAATGTGAGCTCTTGTGAATGTGTGGAGACAGTGTTGTGTGACACCAGCTGCACGTACCTTTTAAAGCTCCACCTTGGCTCATACAGGAAACACTGTCATGAGCATCGAGCGCTCGGTTTGTAGCAGACGACAGTGAACAGAGCAAATTCACTCTGCAGTGTGAGGCACTTTCAGAGTAAGTAGTTCATTAAACAGCAGCCTTTTGTGGCTTAATAATTACTTTGAATCTCTTAGCGACCGGCTTTTCCAGAGCGCGACGCTGGTGTCTTATGTGAGCGCTCTGTGGCCATTACAACAGAGACACTTCAAAATAAAAGCTCAATTTAAATGAAAATGTATGACAGAAATATTATGTATGACAGTAATATTCACTGTTATACTACTACTACTAATAAATTGTATAACAATAGTAATTATATTTATATTATATTATTATATATAAAAATACAATATCATGTTGAAAATTAATACATTTATTTATTTAAACACCATTATGATGATAAAAATGAAATAAACTGTTGTTATGCAGTTTAGAGAAAAAAAAAGGTATTGGAATCTGTATCGGCGAGTACCAAAAAAATTACAAAAATGTCCTACTCCCTGAAATATATGAATGAAATAAGTGTTATGATATCTCACTGGTCTCTGGGACAGCTCTAGTCTCTAGACTAGCTTCACGGTCTATGCCAGACTTAACATCAGCAACAATCAGCAATAACGGCGGTTACAAGATATTGTGTAATTCAAACATCAAATATTATATAATCACCCGATTAAATGACTAACAATAGTAGCACCCATAGAGTCCAGAAACATGTGCTCTTTCTCCACTTTCCTTTCATCTTTTGCCTTAATAAGAGAGTGCATGTTTCGCTCATTCAAATTCAAGCAGCAACAAGTGAAAAATGAACTATTAACACCTTACACCCTGAAGGCATTTCTGAGGATTTCATTCTTAAATGGCATACCCAAACAATAAGAGCTTATAACTCTAAACAGCAGAGAGGGTCAAATGCATGGTATACATTTTTAGAAAAACTCTCACGATACAACACTGCTGACAAAACATACAAACCATTAGTGCTAAAAATACAATTCAGTTATTATTCACATTTGACACTATACCTTTCAAACAGTATGTATGAAAGGTCAGTAAATTAACAGTGGTGTTGTTCTTCAACATGTCAACTATACCAGAGGAAAAAATTTTTGAATAATGCATTAATTTATAAAATTACACTTATTACAACAAAACTCATGTATCTTTAATCACACAATGTCATATGAACAACCAATAACTGCACAGTAGCTGCTTGATTAAAGTCTCACAGGTGTAGAGTAACATGACAGTAACAGTTCTAGAGACCGTTCAGATTATTTATGTAGTCTAATGTTTTACTTTGGGATTGCGAGACTTCAACAGTTCTCATTTCATTTCAAGCTGGACATTAATAACTTGCACACCAGTACAATATTGCTTCTATTCTAGACTGTATATTGTGCATTGAATATGCAAAAGAGCCGACTCATAATACTCATGAGTTCGCAAATCAAAATACACAGGTAGTGGGCAGCAATGCACTGCAGGAAACACTGTCAGAGTATTTCAGTACAGTGTTCTAGCCGCATCTGCGAAACATTGCATGTAGAGGAACTGTTAACAGAAAGATAATAAATTAAGATCATTCGATTCTGGTATTTTTTTAAAGAATGGACCAGAATGTGACAGTCGCTGAGTGACCACACATATAAAATGCCCCACAGCATTGCCATTAACCATTGCACTGACTTGCATACCCAATACGGAAACACATACGAAACACATGTACACATTAATACAGACTTGTTAAAAGGATTGTACAAAGTTGGATATTTTATAGGTTTACCGTTAATATTTTGAGAGTGCAAAAGGCAGTAATAATGACAAAGTTAAATTAGTCTACTTCATGTCTTGTGGCGTTGTGTTGTTTGGATTATCGTGTTTGCTTGTTTTGCAAACCTTAATAAATACTAAATAAGTTTACACCCTTTTTCTGCCTTATAATGTTTATTTTGGCCATACCCTTCCTGCAGGTGGTGCTCCGTTACTGGGGAACCACCACAAAGACCCAGCTCCCAGTTCCCAACCCTAGTCCTAAATAACGGTTCACGTTTTAATAGTAACAGTATTTTATATGATGTTTAAATATTTGTATTGTGCATTGGAAATAAAGGTTTATTGTATGGAACTTCATTTACATATTGCATTTGGGTGTATAAAAAAAGTTGACATAAACCACTTTATTACGCTTTCATTCTGCTTTCTAATCGGAAATCACAATTATTTTATTCTATTGACAGCTAAAGTTTCTCTTCAACACTGTCGGCTTTAGCTTGTTCACTGGAGGCAATATTCTTTGTAAAACTGCTTGTGAAAAGTACAACTTGGCAATCCCAGTCCAAATTCTCTATCATTACAAGGAAAAGAGCAGCCAGAATAGTCTTTAAAAAAATCAACTTTTGTTTTCCACGGAAGAATAAGATTATGCGGGTATGGAAAAACTTGACGGTGAGAATGTAATAATTACTATGCCTTTAACACAAAGAAACTTGGTTATTGCTGGTCCCCAATGAAAAATCAGTCTATGTATCGGTGAAAAAGATGAGGTTTGTAAGCGGTCAGTAAACCCACTGACCTCCTCTGCTCAGTTTGTCAGTTCTGGACCAAACAGTTCAAGTACACAGAGGAGATGTGTAGAAAAGTGACTCTTTCCTACAAACCACAACCTCCTCTCTCGTCCTGCATTTAGTTTTGGTGGAGCATGAATGTGCAGTTGTTCATGTGTTCAATGAAGTGCGCTCTATGAAGTGTGCATGTGTGTTGGAGAACAGAACTTACTGTCAGAGGCAGTGCGGCCATTGGGCAGAGATCCCAAATCAACAACCAGACCATCCAGGCAGACGTTGAGCTCACCGCCTGCTACAACTGAGCCTTTGTTCTCCGTCTGCAGAACCAGACTGAGCTGAACGTTCTCCACTGCCAGAAAGAGACACATTCACGTGTCAGCAAATACATTTTATTTTACATTCTCTACATTTCATTTACATTCACTCCATTTTACAAGACAGATTCTTTGTTTTGTCATTTTTTATGGCTGAAATGAGATTAGATAAAAGGGGGTTTGGGTAACACTGGAATCTGACTAATATCAGCTTTTCCTATCTCACAATCATTTGTGTCAAGAGTTTGAGGCTGGAGAATAATACAGGTCATTTCCTCTTTCACAGCACAGATCTCCAAAAACAACACAACCCTTTAAACACTGCATGAATGCAAGAATGTGTTTATTTTCTGACATAGTGATCTGTAGGACACATGTGCTGACATAACTGCTGCGGGAACTTTACAAATGGAAGAACAACAATAGCTGGTTTTCTATGTAATTTTATGCAAATTTTGGAATATCACTTATAAATGCTGGATGGGAACATCAAGATGTGAATGAAAACTCCAAAATGCACATAAAAAAAATGTACGATCGCTATAGGTGGATACATTTTTATTCGGCAAGACAAAACTACAATGGAAACACAATTACCGAAAATATGCCTATAGTATTAATTAGGGATGGTATAAAAGTAAACGATGTGATGCATCGATTTACAAAAGTGTGCATCGGGTAAAAGTGGGCATTTGTATTGCGATGCATCGTTTCTAACATATTTGAAAACATAAAAAACGATTTATTTATATATAATTATTAGTAGATGCACTATACTTTTATTATTTGGAAAGTGACCAATATTTTATATGTAAATTGATTTCTCCTCTCTAAACTGTTTCTCAAGCGAGTTCTCTCATCACCACTGCTGCTACGTGAACATGACGTATCACAACACTACGGAGACCGACGCATGTCCTGAGAGTCACAGAGAATATAGATTAACATGGCAGAGGTAGAGCTGCATCTTCAACCAAATAATTACCAATCCAATGTTTGGAAACACTTTAGGTTTTATAAGATATATGAACATTTTTATAAAGCCCAAGCAATTTGTAAAATATGTCGTGCCGCTATAAAATATACAGGCAGTACGACTAATATAACAACACACTTAAAGTGCCGACACGATGTGAGTGCATAGACGTCTGCCTTCTACACCTTGCCCTTGCCCTCAGATTCAGCTTTAGTTGCTAATCGCTGCAGTACTGCTAGCAGGACGCCAGGTGAGCAAACGATTACACTTTTTTCACTCCCCGCTGGCTAACAGATCAGCTCGTTCCAACGCAGTAACCGACGCGATCACCTTTTTTATTTGTAAAGATATTCCGCGTTACAGAGAACGAGGGCTTCTAATACCTAATAGAGCTTAAACTTCTATTTTCATTGCTATTTAGTGACAAATTTCCCCAGAAGTGACAATTTTGTCCACTTAAAACACATGGGATGGAGCCATAAGCTGTGTCTCCATCTAAATATTTTGAATTGAAACAATTTTCTAAAAATGTGACTAAAGAAAATATGAATTTTCACGCATTTCCATGATGGAGCAGCTGAATTACCTCCTTGCTTTGGGTAGATTTGTATTTGCAGTATTGGAGCAAAAGTTGTATTAAATGCTGCCAGAAGATGCTGCAGAATGAGAATAATATCTCAAATAACGTGGACTGAAATGACAATGCCCACAAGCCTCCAGCCTTTGAATACCTGAGTGCGCCCATGCTCCAAACAGTTCTGACAGATTGTAAGGACCCACTATAATGAACAGCTGTGGGTTAAACACTTAAGAATGTCAAAGCTTATGTTTGAAGAATTGCTTTGTTGTGAGCAGCAGAAACACGTGTGCAAATGGTCAAAACACATCATTGTTTTATGAATAAACTTCTTCCATCACCTTAAAGGGGATCTATTATGCTAAATTCACTTTTACATGGTGTTTGTACTTAAATGTGAGTCGCAGTGTGTGTACACAACCACCCTACAATGTTAAAAGTCCACCCACTCCTCTTTATTATATTTCTATTAATCAAAAACAGTGTCAAAATGAACGGTTTTTGTTTCTGCTCTAAAGTGACATCACGTTAGATCAGGCCACGCCCACAACTGGTGACAGATGCCACCTTATTATCATATTATCATCCTCCCCTGAGTGATCTACACACAGTCTGCTGGAGCAGATACAGTGAGAAGAATAATGTCTCATAAGTGTTCTGTTGTTGGCTGTAAAAGTGAACATAAGAGTCTTCATGTACTCCCGCATCAGAGCCACTGAAGACGCAGTGGACAAGTTTTGTTTTTGAAGGAAATGTGCCCCAAAACATAAAGTGTGTGTATGTTTGTACAAATAATTTTACACTGGACTGCTTTGTGAATGAGTGTCAATATAAAGCAGGATTTTCAAAACATTTGATTCTCAAGCATGGATCAGCACCAACTGTTCGTGTTCCAGCAAATCGTTGCAAATCTCCTTTCTGAATGTGCTTGATAGCTGATTCCACGGCTAATGCAGCTAAAGTGACCATTGTCTCTGATTGTATTCATGGAGACCAGATATACATATATATATATATATTCATTCAGATATGGCTGAACTCCGGTATTTACGCTGTCAATCATATAGGTTCTGATTTGTTGTGGCTGTAGAATCCGAAGCGCGAGCTGTAAAGGCACAACCCTCTTCTGGAAAGGGGGCGGGAAGCAGCAGCCAATTTGCATTTAAAGAGACACACGAAATCAGCGTGCTTTTGATTCCTATGAAAAAGAGGCATTTATAACATGATATAATAAATGATCCGTAGGGTATTTTGAGCTGAAACTTCACAGACACATTCTGGGGACACTTATATTACATCTTGTAAAAAGGGGCATAATAGGTCCCCTTAAATGCACAGTTTGACATATAGAAAACTCCAGAAAATCCACCTCTGCCTAGCACAAACTTTTACACAATTTTGAGAGTTCATACGCATATCAAGCATTTCTGTAAATTCCATTCAGGTTATCTTAAAGGGTCATGAAACACTAAACTACATTTTCTGAGATGTTACCAGATGTGTTACACATGATAAAGACAATGCCAGCATCCATTCATTTTAAGAGAAAAGTGGTTCATTTAAGGATTCTCATCATTGATTCAGCGTTTTCTTTGTCACATTATGTGCGTTTCCATGTCCTATAGCGCATTGCAGCATCATAAGTTTCTTGTATTTGTTGAGACTGCGTAGCCTTATCCAAAAAGAAAGCGCTGTCTCAGGACTATTCATTAAATCACGTGACCAGCACTTCAAGAACAAAGAAAGAAAGTCAGATAGACAGACGTTACACCATGCCAGCTTCTATAGTTATTTTGATGGCAAAAAAAAAGGACAGTTGGATGGAAACTCAGCTGTGGCTTTTATTCCAAAGGCAGTCAGAAAACATGAAATACTGCAGAATATGCATATATGTCAAGTATAATGACTTAAAATACCTCTTTAATCATTACGTTTGACCAGCTCAATTTCAATAGTGTGTAAACACTTGTCTATCCAGTGTATAATTATGTGTACGGTATATTACATTGCAAACCCTAAATAGAGTAAAACTAAGTAGGCCATTTCTCACAATACAGCACAGCACATCCAGGTTTCTGAAACATATTAGGGTAGCTTTACAGGATGATGAAACCAAATTAGAAAAAAGGTTTGAATTCTAAAAAATGTGTTTTATCACTCAGAAAACCTTTGATCGAAATGCTCATTCTAAAATGCTTGAAATTAGTTTTGAAGACAAATATAAAATGTGCTTACATTGCATTTATGTAAGTAAAGGAAAAGCAGTGTCCAGAATAAGGCTAACTCTTTCAAAAACATATTAAAAAGAATAATAATCTTAATGACCATTTTCTTCAACTTTCCAAAAAAAAAAAAAAGTTAACAATATTTAGCATTTCCGAAAAAAAATGTAAATACTTGTTAAGAATTGTGTTATCTTTTTTCTTTAGATTGTTCTGAAGAAAAAATTAAGCAGAATTTGGAAAAAAAAAAAATCAGGAAACAAAATCTTAAAAGTGCTCCTCATTTTAACATCTCATCTATCAACAAATACCCAGTGTAATGGGGTGTATTATTTGCATTATTATATACAATTGAAGTCAGAAGTTTTCATACACCTTGGCCATATACATTTAAACTCAGTTTTTCACAATTCTTGACGTTTAATCCTAGAAAACATTCCCTGTCTTAGGTCAGTTAGGATCACTACTTTATTTTAAGAATGTGAAATGCAGGGTTGCATAAAGTATCCATTTGTCATACTTGAGTAAAAGTAAAGTTACCTTCGTGGAACTAATTCAAGTAAAAGTTAAATTAGCTCAAACGACTTTTAAAGTAATTGATATTACATTTACATAAGTATCAAAAGCACATGGAAATTGCATAAATTATGGAACAGTTTATTAAACCCATAGCAACTTATTTGATTGGTGGTGCTCAACAATCACTCATCCTCAGGCCATCCCAGATGTGTTTGACAATCAGTAGAATACATACAAAGACTTTTAGAAGAATATTTCAGCTCTATAGGTCAATTCAATGCAAGTGAATGGTGGCCAGATATTTCAAGCTAGAAAAAGCACATTATGGGAGCATAAAGTTAAGTCGGTGCTATAGGAAGTGTAGTTGAGCTTGAAATACTGATCGCCAAGGAGACTGCTAATGTCAAGATTTATAGTCGAAAAAGTTAGATTTTGGTTTGTTCACATCCACAACCAACTAGATCTGTTCAGAAGACATTGGCTGATACCACTGTAGTCTTATGAATTAATCTTATGCTACATTTATGTGCTTTTTTGAGATTCAAAGTTCTGGCCACCATTCACTTACATTGAATTGACCAACAAAACAGATATTCTTCTCAAAATCTTTTTTGTTTGTGTTCTGCAGAAACAAAATGAAAGTCATACACATCTTGGATCGAATGAGGGTAAGAAAATTAAACAAACTATACCTTTAATGGCAAATCAGAATAATATTATTATTTATGGGATGAGTGTAAATGAACACCACAGACCATAAAAATTGGATCACTGAAGGGGGAGTTGAGTCATATTAATGACCAGAACAGAGACATGTGGGTGGGCTCTTTTCATTTGGGCCAATAAGTAACCACCCAGAACACCCTGTTAACTGCAGAGCAATTAGCAAAAAAACACAGAAAACAACTTAGCAACAGCATAGTAACAACCTGGCAACAACATACTGTAGCAATGCACCAAACAGACAGCAGAGATCACCTTGACAAGTGCATAGCATGCCCTAGCAATCTTCCAGAATACCCTAGTAAGCACATACTGTAGCATAAATGCTACAAAGCAAAAATAACACTTTAGCAACCACCAGAAAACTAGTTTTGCTTAGGCAAAGACCATTCACATCTTCATAAAATATCAAAATAAATATTTGTTTGTGGCTTCGCTTGTGATTTTGATTCAGATTCGTGATTTGCAAAACAAATAATTCAGATTGCCTTTTTGAATCTTTTTGTTAAGTTCAAAGGAATCAAATGTAAAAGATTCGACTTAACGAAATCACATCACTATTGCCGATCAGCATGCATTTTTAGACGTACAGCTGCTATTTTAATGTTGTTGTAAGGTGGGTGCCAGCAAGTCTGGACTACCCCTTGAGAAAACAAAAGGCTCTCATGAGAATTAACATTTGAACTCTCTCTTGCATATGTAACAGCAACATCCGAGATGCAGCACACAGTGCAGCTCACACCTCACTTCTACAGTCTCATCATCTCCCCCTTCTCCTCCTCACTTAAAGCTCACTAAAAACCTATGCAAAGTTAAGTGTGTACAAAAAAGTAACTATAACATGTTTGGTATCATTTAAAGTGCCTCAGTTTGTCTGGTAAACTGGTCTATTCTTTTTTGACTATTAGAAGTGTTGGGGAAAGCACAGACGCATCCCATGTAGACTCATTCTGTAGAACGGGTCGGAATACCCTCTGTTAGACCGGATACCAAAAACATCCGGTGGGACCAAAGATATTAGACAAAACCATATGTACATCAGGGAAATGATAGCGGCAGGATACGAGAAAAGAAATCTCTTGATCTGCAAATTAATGATCTCTTTGTTCGCACAAATGACGAGAGATCAGACTTAAACTGGAGATAACATCCTCCAAAGTTTTATTCTGGTATTCAAGGGAGGTTTGCAACTGGAACTTTAATTATAAAATCAATGAACACTGTCGCTATTGTTTATGTACTTTGCTGCAACGAACTCGCAACATTTCAAAAGAATGAGCGGGTAGCAACTGTAAACAACTAAAAAGTAGCGATTGAGATATAAATATTGCAAGTCGATGTGTTTGCATATGAAAAGCAAGATTGGGCAAAACAGAGTGATGTGATAAAAAGAAATCATTTATTTTTAAAATGTAGTAACAACAGAAATGTTACTAGTTTATAAATCAGTAAAGATTACTATGACAACCTATTTTTAAATTTGCAACTGTGCTAAACACTGTTTCTGCTGTTAGTGTTACAATAAACACTTAGATTAGAGGTTGTAAATGCTTCGGGCAGTCCAGACTTTTCATCTTGTATAAACTGGAAATAACTGTAATCATGCTTCTCTTGAAATTGTTCATCAGTCTCAAGCTGAATGTGTTACTATGTCGGATATCTCTGATATGACACACAGTGCTATTAACCATATAGCTGCAGTCATTTTACACAAGAAAATGAGAAAAATGCATTCAGTTTCAAATTGTAAATCGCAAAAGCTCTGCAGCTTGAGCAGAAATTTGACCCATGTAAATATGTACCTGCAGTCACTGGGTGTTTACAGCAGCATGTCCATCAACGGCTTTCAGCCTGACGTGTTCCTGAGCACACAATGCACATGCTCATGCATCTGATACAGGGCCAAATCAAAGCCATGTATTCTCAAAAGAGCAGCAAGATGACACATACCTCATTCCAGAAAACCTCCAGAGACCAGTAATAAAATTATTTTAATTTATACTATTTTAATATAATATAGTTGTATTATAATCACATTATAATATGTATTATATTATAATGGACAAGCATGGCCATAGACAGGGAAAGGTTATGCATGGCATTGCAGATGTATACTAGACATGTATATTTGTAATGACAATGCCAACCGAACAACCTTGCCGGCCCTCATTGAATTTCATTGGTTCTTTTATCAGTGCCAAGAGGGAGGGTATACGGTCGTTGTTTGCTCAGCACCAATGCTGTAAAACAGTGGCACATGATAATGAACCAAATCATCTCTCACTGAGAAGCACCAATTTAATTTAAATCTGATCAGATGAACTATTCCACTGGGTAGACAATGAAAGATGCGTGTGTAAAATGCTAAACATCAGGCAAAAAATGGCATAACCGTGACAGACCACAGAGATCATAGATGATAAAACGTGTGAATAGCACCCTTAAAAAATGCTAAGCAGAAAACACATCACCAGAAATGTGAACTGATTCTTTGACCACAGAGAAGAGTTGAGAACAATAAAAATCAAACAAAGCTCAGAAAGTTCCCCAGCAGAACTGGGGCCCATATTGCTCACAACAGCTCACAACATATTGCTCACAATAATGCTACACACGTGAAACTGCTCTAAAATATCAGCAGTAATTCAGATTTTACCAAAGATGCTCAGTCTAATTTGATCTCTGAAATTAAATTTGCATTAGACATTGTAATGGTACATGTTTTGGCAAAACAAAATGCTTATTCCCCCTGATGACACAAACCATACAGTGAGAGACTAAAACTGTCTGTAACAGTTTGGCTTTGACCATCAGAGGAAAATAAAGTACCACATGTCTAAATGCAAATTAATTAAAGGTTCAACATTAACTGTTTTCTCTCTCTGTGGTTGTTCCCATTTCAGGTTGTAATCTTGTGAGGGACAGATGCCAAAAGTTTCTGATCCCCCTGCTTCAAGCCAGGACATCAATTTGGCCAAGCTGGTGATGGGCGGGAAAGCAAATCTAATGGGCCATTCACACCTCACAGCTCTAAAAAAAAAAAAAAAAAAAAAAAAAAAAAAATAGCTGTATGGCCTCCCGGTTTAGCACCGGAACCAAAATTGTGCAACACCAATTACTCTAGATCAGGTTCCACCCATCTCCTAAATATACAGAGCACAAACTTTTATCACAACACATCATGGAACAAAATAATGGCCTAGAATCTGAAAATACTAATCCACTGAAGATCTGCCTGCCTCTCACATACACATAGCCTCTCACACATAGGACATAAAAACATAAAAACCTGTTTCCATAAAACAGTTACTATTTACAACTTCCCTTTTAAATACTGTAATATACATGGGACATATGCATGGCTACAGTCACACAGTGATGATTTAATTACTAATTGCAAGCAAACTTGCCACCCAAATTTCAACATTTCCACCGACACATATATCGAACCAAATGATTGTTGTTGGAACGGTTGCAAACCAAAGAAGTAACCCTGTGAGTGCCCCACGGTGCCAAAACAGGGAAAACTATAAGGCGGGTGCCAGCAAGTCTGGACTACCCCTCGAGAAAACAAAAGGCTCTCATGAGAATTAACATTTGAACTCTCTCTTGCATATGTAACAGCAACATCCGAGACGCAGCACACAATGCAGCTCACACCTCACTTCTACAGTCTCATCATCTCCCCCTTCTCCTCCTCACTTAAAGCTCACTAAAAACCTATGCAAAGTTAAGTGTGTACAAAAAAGTAACTATAACATGTTTGGTATCATTTAAAGTGCCTCAGTGCGTCTGGTAAACTGGTCTCATCCTCCCAACCATAACGAAAAGCAAAAAGAAGTTATACAATATGAGAAATGTGGTGTGCCCCTTAAAGGTGTGCCCTCCCCCAGATCCTCCATACAAACAACCTCCTATATGTAAATATACAGGAACCCCCTCAATAGGGGACCAAAATCTAATTATAATGACAGACACCACCATTTGGTAAGTATATTGAATTATTTGGGTATTTAAGGAGATGTGACACATTGTTCATGGTTCTCTGTAGTCAGACGATCCCACACAGTTACGGTGTGTAGTTTATATCAGATAATTGCTATTTGAAATTCTTATGCTTTGATAAAATGTCTAAATTTGACTTATTACTGTCTAATTGGAATTGATGTATTTATGACGTTACCTGGTAAATAAATTGTAAACGTTTGATTTTATTCTGACTGACTCTGAAATTGTTTTGCCAATATTAGCAATTACCTGTTTGATGATCCAAAGCTGATGAGCTTGTGATCGTGAGACCCGCATAAAAGAGAAAAACACGCGAGGACCTCAAAGTGACATAGTTTCCTAATCTGAACGGGTAAAATATAATTATAGAGTTAAAAAGAATAATCAAACATTCGCTCACTTTTAATGATGCCCAGATATCATTAAAACATTTTTCATTTATGGAATCAGATGAAATAACGAGGTAATACAAAAGAGAAAATGTATTTCCTTTAATCTTGATGTGTTGCGTAAAAGGAAACACAGTAACGTGCAGAGACCATCACCTGTATTATTGGAGACCACCAATGCACCGATAAACGGGCTTACACTGTGTTGAGTTGCAAAAGTAACAAAAGGGTCTGGAGAAATTTATCGAAGTAAAAGTATACATTTTCTCTTCAAAATGTAGTAAAGTGAAAGTAAAAGTCCAAAGAAATATTTACACTCAAAGTACAAACATTTTAAAACTGTACTTAAGTACAGTAACAAAGTATTTGTACTTCATTACTATACACCTGTGGTGAAATGTCAGAATAATAGTAGAGAGAAAGATTTATTTCTTCTTTTATTTCTTTCATCACATTCCCAGTGTGTCAGAAGTTTACATACACTTTGTTAGTATTTGGTAGCATTGCCTTTAAATTGTTTAACTTGGGTCAAACGTTTTGGGTAGTCTTCCACAAGCTTCTCACAATAAGTTGCTGAAATTTTGTCCCATTCATCCAGACAGAACTGGTGTAACTCAGTCAGGTTTGTAGAACTCCTTGCTCTCACACGCTTTTTCAGTTCTGCCCACAAATGTTCTATCAGATTGAGGTCAGGCCTTTGTGATGACCACTCCAATACCTTGACTTTGTTGTCCTTGTGCCATTTTGCCACAACTGTGGAGGTATGCTTGGGGTCATTGCCCATTTGGAAGTCCCATTTGCGATCAAGCTTTAACTTCCTGGCTGATGTATTGAGATGTTGCTTCAATATGTCCACATAGTTTTCCTTCCTCATGATTTTCCTCTATTTTGTGAAGTGCACCAGTCCCTCCTGCAGCAAAACACCCTCACAACATGATCTGCCACCCCCATGCTTCACGGTTGGGATGGTGTTCTTCTGCTTGCAAGCCTCACCATTTTTCTTCAAACATAACGATGGTCATTATGGAAAAAAGTTAAACTTTTGTTTCATCAGACCAAAGGAATTTCTCCAAAAAGTAAGATCTTTGTCCCCTTGCGCACTTGCAAACTATATTCAAAACTACAGTTTTTATTGCGGTTTTGGAGCAAGTAGGCCTTAAAATACATCCACAGGTACACCTCCAATTCAGTGCACCTCCTATCAGAAGCTAAATGGCTAATTGTCTAAAAGGCATGACATCAACATTTCTGGAATTTTCCAAGATGCTTAAAGGCACAGTTAACTTAATGTATGTAAACTTCTGACCCACTGGAATTGTGATATAGTCAATTAAAAGTGAAACAATCTGTCTGTAAACAATTGTGTCATGCACAAAGTAGATGTCCTAAACGAATTGCCAAAACTATAGTTTGCTAATATGAAATCTGTGGAGTGGTTAAAAAATGAGTTTTAATGACCTAAGTGTAACTTCTGACTTCAACTCTATACTTGCAGCAGCCAAACATATTTGGAATATTGCAAAAGTGAAATTTAAAAAAGTGAAATCAGTGCACGGAAGCAAACAGAACCGGACTTGGAGCACATCAGTTACTCGGAACAAGAGAGCACAGAACCGCTCTGAAAACACTGTAATAATGTGCTAACACAGAACAGCCAGGACAGAGCACATAATCTATTTACTCATTTTATTCAGTCATGGCCATGCAATTATGTGAATATTCACAATGCAGCACAGCCTCTTCTACTTTACTGCTTCATCTTAATATTGCTGGTTTTATTGTCCTGTTCAAAGGTCTAATATAACTGGCATTGATTTGAACCCTTATGAGCAATAGCTGCAGTCTCAATAAAGGTTTGTGGAGTTTCATTATCCATTGAACATAACAGAGACTCTTCTGTTCGTGCGTGTGTGTGTGTGTACTCTTACTCTTGCCATCGTGTGTCCGTAGAGTGTCCAGTAAGTCAATAGTAGCGCTGCCTAAAAGCTCCTTCCTCAAAGTGTGACAACTCCACAACCTCAGGTCTAAACGACTCTGAGGAGTCACATTCCTGTGGAAAAAAAAATATGAATCTAACAGAAGCCTTCATGCAGATGTATAACTGTTTAACCTCGCATTAGTTCTTACAGTAATATCTGTATCTTTCAGAACGCAAACATGTTTGAGTAAAGATTTTCAGAAAAATTTCACAAATTGTAAATAAATGTCTTTGCACTCTTCTTAGGGAGAAGAAACCAAGGGTAAAACAACTAAGATTGATAGAAGGCATAGACCGATTGATTGATTGATTGATTGATTGATTGATTGATTGCAAGGGGAATGTATTTGTTTCCTTGAAATCGGTAATGCATTATAAAATAGCTGTGTATCATTTCGAAGGCTGTTGCTAGGTAGAATGTGTAGGATGTGGTATACAGAGTGTCCTCAACTTGGAACTATATAAGTTTAAATGAAACAATCTTTGTAGGACAAACGGAACGCAATATGATTGCTATGAAAGCACACGTGCCTAGCGCTCAGCCTGCACGAGTGCTCTGAAGGGAATCTCTGAGGTAAGCTTTAACAATGTAAAGGGGAAAAGAAAACGGATTATGTGGCTGTACTTTTATATTTACTTTATAATACTATATTTTACTTTTATTTTAAAGTATTATTATTTTAAATTGTATATACATTTACACCCATCCACTCTGGTACACCGTTTTTCAAAGACATATTGTTCGTTTACACAAAGAAATGTGGGTTGCGAGTACCCATGAAGGATACACCTCAAGCATTTTTCAAATTCCAGTGAAAAAAGGTCGCATTTGAAGGCTGCATTCTGAGCGTCCTACCTGCATCTCTGAAACGAGAAAGTCTCGACGATGACATATGCAGCCTTCAAATGCAACCTCCGGAGTGTGTCGCCTTCGAATCAAGACACAGCTATAATGTCATATTGGCAACTAGGCGTTGTCTTACAAGGTGAGGTCCTCGTTCCACTGCAGCTCGAGGTGTCCTGTGCATTTGCCTGTTTTTTTTGTTTCACTGGTCAAACCGTCAGCAGTCACCTCCACAAACGAACTCAAACGAGAGTGACGACTTGGCAGCTTCGGAGACTGAGGCTTAGCTGACAACACTAAGAGAAACACAAAATTCATTAGCACAGAACACAGTAGATTACAATAAAAATATAATAAAATACAACACTGAATAGAATAAAATAGAATAAAAACATGAGTAACAATCAAACTTCAAATTATTACAAATTATTGGGTAGAAGAATGACAATCTTAGAAATTAAAATAGAAATTGTATATTTAATGTTTGGCTAAATTCTGAACATTTACCTATTGTGGATTATCAAACAATTAAACTTAAAGGAATAGTTCACCCAAAAATGAAAATTTGCTGATAATTTTTTGACGGTCCAAAATGCATTATTTAGGGTGCATCAAAATAATCCACACGACTCTAGTGTGCACGCCGGGAAAAATCGAAATTTTTCATTGATTGCCTATACATCATGAGCGATTGCAGCTCTGGCTTATCCCGCTGAACCTGGACATCAGTACACCCCTACATTCTCTCAAATATTAGAGGGTGCGCAGTGAACATTTTAACCCTGAGGATTTCAGACCACCGAAAGAAACAAAGGGTCGATATTGAAATTCATCGGCTGGAAACTTTGTTAACATTGTGAAATAGTTTCGAAAAAGAATTTTTTTTTTTTATTGTATTATTATAAATGAATTGATTTTGTTGGTGTTGGATGGATGGGGACAGAGTGGACCTTAATTTATTTATTTGGATAGAATTTAGAGTCATATTAGATCAGTGTCTTACACAAACTATGAGACAGGTATACTTTTAGCCAACCAAAAATAACCTTATTTGGATAGATTTTACACCCGTTGTTACTTTAAAAATAACAAAAAAATCCTGGTGGACTATTCCCAGACCCCCCTAAAAGAGGCTTAGCCCCCCGTTCCATAAATCTCTAGTGACGTACTGGCTTGTGAGTACAATTTTGAAATTTAACAATGCACAAAGGGTGGCCTGGGTAGCTCATTGGTAACGCTGGCTACCACCCCAGGAGATTCGCTGGTTTGAATCTGGCTCATCTGGGTGTTGGCATGATTAGCATTTCTCTGTATGCGAGAACACAGGATAAAGACACTTGTCTCGAAAAGAAATGAGAAAACAGCGTTCATTTGGCACTTAATGAGAGCAGTTACAAGCAACAGGTGATCGATTCTGTGCTCAATATTCGCACAATAAAATTTTTTTAAATGTCTGTTTTGATAAATAGTCATGGATGTCAAATAACAATAATAAAAAAAAGGGTTATGGTTTATATCAGCGGCCACCAATTAACAGACTAGAGTCAGGGTCCGGACCTCGGCTGTGTTCCATCCGGAACTTGAGACATCATGACATCGGCTGACCCATCTCTCCGTTTCTGCACTTCAAGTGATCAGCGCGACAAAACAATGGAACGGTGTATAGATCCAGCACTTGGGCGTAGATAGCATTGATCTTTCAGCACTGTATCCTCAAAATATTTTTCTCTATTACAGAACACGCTTCATTTATGCGTTGCTAGACGAAGCGCCGTGCTCAGATTTGCAGATGTGGCTATTTTAATGAGAGTAGACAGTAGCAGAAAATACAGTGAGCAGCAATATAGATACTGGCATCTTTCACTAAAACACACTGCAGAAAACAAGAATGAATCAAAGTGAACTTCATTCCGACCATTCAGCTAAACCAGGATTGTGACAGGACAACATTTAAACAATTACATTTTTACCCCTAAAATTGCCTTTATTATGATCAGCAATATTTGAACACAAGGATTATTTTTGTAAAGATGTATCAAAGATGTCATCATCTCTGGCATAAATGACAAGGAACAACAACCAGAAATGTGATATTACTAGTAGTATAGTGGAGATCTCATGAGCATGTTTCCATTATTTGATATTTATATTCCATTATTAGTCCTACTTAACTTTAGCTAACTGTATTATAATCTTTACTATTGTGATGGACATTGTTTGTTGTTGGTAGATTTTTATATAATAAAATATGAAAATATAAAAACGGTCCATTTGGACTTTTACATTTTTCCAAATGTTCTGTCAGGGGTACCCTGAACCCCCGTAATGTATCTTTCTTTAGTCACATGGCTGCTATACCCCTTAGATATGAAAACATATACAAATACTGGACTGCTGACATTCAGCTTCAAGACAAACAGATTTTATGCACTCGGTTGATGAACTTATTGAAATATTTTAATCTTTTGGTAGAATATTCCCCAAACCCCACTACTTTGGCTTTGTCTCTGGGGCCCCAATGTCATAATCCTTGCCTAATTTTGAAGAGACGGTTTTGACTTCATGATTTTTTTTCTCTTACAAAGTACTTTTACTGCCAACTTGTACATTTATAATGCCCATTTCATAAAATTAAAATAAAATTAAAGCATGAAAAATGACAAAAATGAAATGTGTATATAATAGACATTTCCGGGGTTGACTGCCATGGTGAAAAAACATCTCAACTTTTTGATCAGTATGGCTCACACAACAAATTTTTTTTTCATTTTGGGGGCATTGGCCAATTTACATGACATGATAACTGAATTTTGAAGCATGAATTAAATGTGTTGGGTGAGTTACTACATTTTGCATTTTCTTGTTTAGAGAATGTTAAGACAAAAAATGCAATTTTCTCAAAAGCAATTGAGAAAAAATGTAATATAGTAACATTCAAAGCGACACGCATAACATAGAAACCAGATAGCACATGTACATGTACATCTTTGAAATGTCGGTTTTAGATCTTTTCATCAGGAAAGCATCATAATCTAATTAAAATCTGCTAAACATTTTAAAAATATCAGATTTAAAAACATCATAAACATCTCAAAGACATCTGCTGAATGTCTCACTGACATCAGAGAGGAACATGTGCTCGACATTGGAGAGCGAGAGAATTCTGCCCTGCTCCATATGAATTTCTACAGCAAATCTGTCACACACACACACAGCATTAAAGAGCATGGACAAAACATTTATTGTTTGAATTTCATGATAAAAGTGACAAATTGAAAGCTGAAGCTAAAATTGTGTTTCTCATAAATCTGCTTCTCACTCAAATGATGGAGCATATCACATTTGTGGATATGTTGCTTTAGCTTGTGCTGTCCAGTGCTTCAAATCTGCGTTAAGTGTGTGCAGATAACGATGAGACCAGATGCCAGTTTATAAAGTCAAATATGCCTTGTTTATTAGCTGCTGCGGATCTGTGTTGATTTCTATTAATGGATTGTCCTGTGAACAGTCTGAAGTTCAAGTCTAACAGCAAGCAAAACCAAAGTAGAAAGCAAATGGTTATGGCAAGCGCTTTTTTTGGACATCTGTTGTCAACAGAATTTTTCCAAATAAAAGTCCCACATTGAATGAACTAATTTTGAAATTAATATGAACATGAATTACATTGTAAAAATAAAAGTAAATCAATTAAAAAGTAATATAAAATATAATTTTACTACACTTAGGATATCAAATCTTCTTTTGTCTGCTCCCGTATATCCGCATATTTGACTGCACAGGTTTTATGTCGGATACTTTTAGGATATCAAATTATATGATGAAATTAGATTTATATTCATATGCTCAGAGAAAAAATACAAATAATTGAAGATTGATTTCAGTATCTGCTACTCAATTAATGGTAAAACTGTCCATATTATACACAGTCTATATGCAATTTGGAACAAAACACATTTATATTTGTAATCTCTGGGATAGATGGTCCTTTTTATTCCAATAAACTTACAATTAAAAACAATTATTTGGGATTTATTTCAGATGTTCTGCATGCTCCTGTGACGTCATCATAGCAATATCGTATCACACATCACAATTTTCCTCAATATAGTGCAGCCCTACAGCTAAGGCTTATTGACATACGATTTTTCTTCATACAATAAATGCAATATCTTATCAGCTGTTCTTGTCTTTTGATTTTCAAAACATTTTTTATGTCTGGCTTGTCAGGACTAAGTTGTTTGATGGCCAATTTGTCTGAATTTGCAATAGAAACGACACACTGTTTCACACAAGTTTATCAATAGTGGTCGCCATCTTCACAATCTGTAAGACTGCTGGCGCACAATAAGTTATCTTTGGTTTGAGTCTTCTTTTGGGCACATTCATTTCTGGCTCATTGTATTACCATATTTGACCACAGATTTCCATTGGAACAATAAGAGGCACTGTGGTATTCAGGAGGGCAGCAGCTTCTCTGCCCCATATGCACATACCTCTATCATACAACGTGTAACAGAGTATGGACAGGAGTTTTCAGATCAATTATTTACGACTTAAAGAAATGATTCAAGGCCTGCTTTTAAATACATATTTCAGCATTTTGAACATTAAGGGTTAACAAATACACTAATGGAATGTTTTCAAATGGATGAATATTTAGGTATGGATATGGATATCCATATGGATGAGCTGCACCTGTGTATACAGTAATAAAATCAGAGAACCTCTCCTCGATTCAGATTCATTGAGCATATTGGCAGAAAATGTATAGTAGAAAAGACTTAAAGATTGATCTGTTTCTCACCAATCTGTAAGTTTGCTTCAAAAGATATGGATTTAAACACTGGAATTGTATGGATTAATTTTATGCTGCCTTTGTGTGCTTTTTGCAGCTTCATAATTTTTGTTCCAGTTCACTTTTCAACAAATTTAGTTTAGGCAAGAAATATTCGGTCAATTCATATTATTTGGCATCCACTGGATCATTTGTGTCAATTCTGATTATTTTGGTCATCTCTCCTCATGTGCTTGGAGCCTGATGATTGCCGCTTTCGGCTATATTTATTATTATTATTAATATTCTCCCATAAAAGTGATCATGCAGACCAAACTGTAAGGTCTAGAGACATGAAATTTTAAAGAATGGTAGTAGTCACACAACTTGCCCCGATCGGTCAATAGGAGGCGCTATAACAAAGGCAAAAGTTTTTGGGCAATAACTTCTGAACCGTAAGGGCTAGAATCAAAATTATTATTTCCTCTGATTCCTTGAGTCAAGGAATCAATTTAATTTTGGTCTATAATTTGTTTCATAAATTTGGTATACATCACCTGCAGAAAAATTATTTCTATATGTAAAATTATTCCAAAGATATTAACAATACAATTCCTTCGGTTAAACGTAATTTGAGTAATTGATCAGTATCTACTCAATGCAAACGCCAAACAGAACCAATCTCATTATACTAACTCAACGGGATGTTTAGAAGACATCAGCAAAGTTTCATACAATTCCTCCTATAGGGTGCGCTACAACTAAAAGACTGTCATAACTTCTCAGCCAAAATTGAGCGACAAAGTTTAAATTAAATATGCATCTTTGGTTCAAATGCTAACTTTTTTTTTGCTCCCCTTTTCTCCCCAATTTGAAATGCCCTATTTCCAATGCGCTCTAAATCCTCGTGATATTGTAGTGACTCAGACCTCAATCCGGACGGTGGAGGACAAATCTCAGTTGCAGCCATATCTGAGAATTTCAATTCAGATAGATCGTTAATTATTGCTTTGTTCTGTGAAGTGTTTCAAGTGTACTGCATCTATAGCTAGGCCTGTCACGATAATTACATTATCGACTTATCATACGATATATGGACATTACCTTGATCATTATTGCTGACCTTGATATTGCCAATTATGTTTACAATTGTTTGTTTACCTAAGAATAAATGTCACCACCATTTTAGCCAGTTGCGCTGCTTCGGCCCACTTGTCTACTCTCTGTGTCTGAGGCAGGGCACAGGCAGCTATTCCACACACACACACACACACACACACACACACACACACACACACACACACACACACACACACTTGAAGATTACATTTGAACATAACTGATTTAGCAGCAAGTTTCTCTCAACATTTTATCTGTTAACATTTTTAAAGTATTTTGTCAATTTTAAACAACCGTTTTTAATGCAACTTGTGAGAACTGACTTTTAAAAAGATTATTTACCCAAAAATGAAAATTGGGTAACACTTTACAAAAAGATTTCATTTGTTAAAGTCAATTAACTACATCAGTTAACAATAAACACCACTTTTATATCATTTATTAATCTTGGTTAATATTAATTCCAACATGCAGTATATTAATACGTTTTCATATATTAAAATAAAAAGTTGTCTATGTTAACATTAGTTCATGCATTATGAACTAAAAATGAACGGTTGTATTTTATTTTAGTAACTAACATTATCTAAGATTGATAAATGCTGTAAAATAGCTTATGCATTATCAAATGTTAATGAACCTTGTAAAGGGTAACAAAAATTCTGTCATCATTACTCGCCTTCATGTTGTTCCAAACCCGTCTGACTTTCTGTCTTCCTTGGAAGATGTTAGGGAGAATGTTAGTTTCAGTCTCAATCCACTTTTATTTTATGGGAGAAAAAAAAGATGCAGTAACAGTGAATAGTGACTGTGACCAACATTCGGTCAAAAATCGAATTATGTGCTCCTCAGAAGAGAGAAATTCACACAGGCTTGAGGGTGAGTAATGATTTCCCATCTTTCTGCACTGTGTTCTTAATCCCTATTAGGTATAAATGATGACGATGGAGACTTTTCTTTTTTCTTACATCCTTTCTTTTGTTTTTGTCTCTGGACAAGTAACTTTTTTACTCTGACAAGTGAATGATCAATTTACTTTACAGAATGACAAGCACATGACAATGCTTAAATGTCAAGCCCAGGCAAACATGTCAACTTTGTTTAAAAACAGTGGTAACAAAAAGTGTCAATACAATTAACCTAAAAGCTCATCTAAAATATAACCATCCCATCCAGTTTTCCAAGCTGGGAACAAAAACTGCAGTTCGAGATGGAGAAGGGACTTCCTGGCTTAATTTTTTTTTTTTTTTTTTATGAGTGACTCCAGCCAGATCTCCCAAGCAAACAAATTGGCCCGGTTGCTAGGGAGGGTAGAGTCACATGGGGTAACCTCCTCGTGGTGGTGATTAGTGGTTCTCGCTCTCAATGGGGCGTGTGGTGAGTTGTGTGTGGATCGCAGAGAATAGCATGAGCCTCCACATGCTGCAAATATCTGCGGTGTCATGCACAACGAGTCACGTGATAAGATGCACGGATCGACGGTCTCAGAAGTGGAGGCAATTTAGACTTGTCCTCCGCCACCCGGATCGAGGCAAGTCACTATGCCACCATGAGGATTTATAGCGCATTGGGAATTGGGCATTCCAAATTAGGGAGAGTTCATTGCTGTTTGAAAGGGTGTACTTGCATTATTATGCTATTATATTATCATTATATCAGTGGCATGAAATGGTCTTAAAATGACAATAACATCATTTATTACAATTATTTCTGGGACAATATATCGTCCATCAAAAGTAGATATTGTGACAGGCCTATCTATAGTCACTATTTTGCAAGCGATCATTTTGACAAACTTTACAAGTTGAGTTGTAATGATAAATTATTTCATATTGCTGCACTGCTTAGCTTGAGGGGTTTATGAATATACACACAAAATGTTTGATATACAATGAGTACTTTCTAGATAACCTTGATCATTTATAGATATTTTTTTCAAGACAGACTTTCTAGATATACTAGCAGGGTTTCTGCAGAGTTTTTAAAAACAAATGCAAGACTTTTTAAGACCTTCTTCAAGACCTGAACAAATCAAATTAAATCCTGTATCCCCATCTCAAAACAAACTCACACAAGCTCAAAATAAATCACGTTTCACAGACTCTTACTTAAACACATTCAACATGGCCTTAAAATTGCAGCAACACAGGGTAGGATATATGCAAGTTTAAAATACACAAGACATGTTTTCCACATATCTATCACATTCAAATTGGTTTATGTACATTATATAAATAAAGGGTTCGTACAGATGCTTCAAAGAGTCTAGGCATATTTTGACTTTAGGACTATGCTCAAGATGTCAGTAAAACTAATTCTTTATTTGTTTATTTTAAATACAAATATTTTAACCATTCATTCATTTTTATAAAACACCACTTATTACAAGTACAACAATGAACATCTTTAACTACATATTCTCAGTACAAATTCTTGGTTCATTCATGATGAAATTGTTGTGCTCCCTTAAAACGCACTTCACTTTCCAACAAAAGTGAATAACTGTGTCTGTAAACAGTAGCCCATATGACTCACGTGATATGTTCCATGTTTTCTAAAGTCATACAACAGATTTATGAGAGGAACTGGCCCTAAATGCAAATGGGACATTCCAAACATAAAATGTGCCTTTCAAACTTACAAAATAGTGATTTGATCTGTTCAGTTTTTGCCTAGAAACGCTGAAGGTAAACATTTTGTAACATGTTGACATTAATGTTTATTCATAAAGGTCAACTTAGCTATTGTTCTTTTCATTTGTAGTTTTGTTTCACCAATAAAGCAAGTTAACACTAATGAGGGTTCAATGGGGTGCAACACCAAATAGTTGTGTGTGAAAATATTAGTTCAAATGTGAATGAACAACTTTTTAACATGCTGGGAAAAATCACTGTATGCATATTTAAGCAGCCTCTGAACTTTGACCTTAATTATTTTCCATAACTTTATGTATTTAAATGTTTGTTTTTTTTTAAATTTAAACATACAAAAAGGTTTTAACATCGATAACAACAATACCATGAAATCAAGAAACATTCCTTATTAATTATTAATCATTTTGTTTAGCTTTTTGTAGACATATTCAGCCTTGTACTAATGCCTGTATTAAAATAATACAAAATAAATACACAAATAACTTCACATGTCATAGAAGTGCTGCACCAGATGAAGAGGACAAGGATTGTTTTCAGGTAATGGACCATTTCAAATATACTGTATTGAGAGATTAAAGCCATTTCATATCATTAAATGATACCTTTTTTTTCTATATTTGAAAGCTTTTTCATGATTTAAGTCAAGGGACATGTTTGTCAACATATTTTGATATTGACCCAAATGTTGTCAGAAATAACCTGAGGCACAAAGCTGTCATTACACAATTGGGCGCTAGACGGCCCACAAAATTAAATCCTCCATTGATCTGCATTCAAATCTCAGAAAGTTTTACATCTCATAGAATTTTTTCACTCTGATAGTTGCAAGGATTCATACTTGTTAATCCGCCACAGCAGCATCTATAAAATATAAATATATTTTAAATCCTCCAGTAACAATTGATTGTGATTGGCCCTTTCTGAACAGCGCTGCCAAAAGTAACAGGTGCCACGTGGTCTAGCGGTCTGTCGTCGTGTTTTTCCATAAATAAACACACATTTCATTTATTAAATGATTTAAGCAACATATTTGAAGATTTTATATAATTCAAGAAGTTCAAACAACTCTTGATAAAATTATTTTGCAGTTTTCTTATTCTATTATTTCTGAACATCTGGGTTTATTAGATTTTAATTTATTTTATATTTACAATCTGTTGACAATTTCCCCCAGTGGTGAGGGAAGGGGTTTATGCACATGATGTAATTGAAAGCAGCTGATCCAATAATCTCCACTCCTGGAAACTAAACAAGACATTGGATGCGTTTATAAGACAATATCCTGCTCCTGAGCACGGTTAACCTAGTACGTTATTCTATTCTCAATTTTAGTTTTAAGTTTTATTTGTTTCATTTTAAGAGATTTCGTCTTTTTTTTATTTGTTATTATATTATATACAATACTTTGCACTGGGGAAAAAGGTTCTACTTTAATATATTATAAATTTGGAATCTTAAAAAAAAACTGCACTGGGGCCGAGTACTTTTTAAGGCACTGTGTTTACAGTATGGCCACTTTATTAGGTACCTTTATATATATACTTATTCATGAGATTATCTAATCAGCCAATCGTGTGGCAGCAGTGTAATGGATAAAATCACGCAGATATGGGTCAGGAGCTTCAGTTAATGTTCAGATCAACCATCAGAATGGGGAAAAATGTGATCTCAGTGATTTAGACTGTGGCATGACAGTTATTGCCAGATGGGCTGGTTTGAGTATTTCTGTAACTGCTGATCTTCTGGGATTTTCACACACAACAGTCTCTAGAGTTTACTCAGAACGATGTGAGGAAAAAAAAAACATCCAGGGAGCAGCAGTACTGTGGGCGGAAAATGGCTTGTTAAATGACAGAGATCAGAGGAGAATGGCCAGACTGGTCCAAGCTGACAGGAAGTTGACAGTAGCCCAAATAAACACACATTACAAATGTGCTATGCAGAAAAGCATTTCTGAGCGTCGAACATTGAGGCAGATGGGCTACAGCAGCAGAAGACCCCTCCGGGTACCAACTGTCAGAACAGGAAACTGAGGCCGCAGTGGGCAAACTCACCAAAACTGGACAGTAGGCGATTGGAAAAACATCACCTGGTCTGACAAATCTGCATTTCTGCCAAATTACACAAATGATAGACCCAAAGAAGCCTCTGTTTCCTTTTCTTGGCTGACAGAAGTTGAACTCAACATGGTCTTTTGCCGTTGAAGCCCGTCTGCCTCAAGGTTCAACATGTTGTGCATTCTGAGATCATATTCTGCTCACCACAATTGTACAGAGCGGTTATCTGAGTTACTGTAGCCTTTCTGTCAGCTCGAACCAGTCTTGCCATCTCTCATCAACAAGGCATTTTCTTCCACATCACTGGTTGTTTTTTGCACCATTCTCTATACACTCTAAAAACTGTTGTGTGAAAATCCCAGGAGATCAGCAGTTAGAGAAATACTCAAACCAGCCTGTCTGGTGCTAACAATCATGCCACAGTTTAAATCACTGAGATCACATTTTTCCCCATTCTGATGGTTGATGTGAACATTAACTGAAGCTCCTGACCCGTATCTGCATGATTTTATTTACTGCACTGCTGGCACATGATTGGCTGATTAGATAATCACATGAATAAGAAGATATATAGGTACCTAATAAAGTGTATGTACAGGTATATACATGTACACACACACACACACACACACACACAAACCTTTAGTATTAAACTATTAAACTGATGCAAGCACTTATATCTTTATTCCTACAAACTGCAGTAATCTCATGTTTTGTCAAACCATTTAATCTGCTCATGAACCTTCAAAAAATGTAAGTGAATGTGTCCTGACATCAAACATATCTGATCTTACAGCTATTACGCAGTGTACACCCCCCTCTAGAGGACACACAGCACACTGCAATAACACATAAAGCTCTATGTCATACCAGCTGATAAATCAAATCAAACTGATCAGATCAAGATGTCATTCACACTCGTGCACAAATGAGACAGGGCGTCTGATAAATGATCTGTATGAGATGAGACTGGGATTCTTACCCTTCAAGGTCAACTGTGATTTCTCTGTGGCCTGAACGCTGGCAGACTGAGACACACTGGCAGATGCCATCTTCACAGCACATCACAGCACGGCTATGCCTGAAACACGCAAACACACAGTTACAACATAGTCAGAACACAGTTAGGGTAATTCAAGGCAGATATTCACTCAGCTACTGTAAATGTCTGTGATTGGATGTAATAAAACAGTGGCATGTATTGCGTTTACTGAGAATATCATGAAGCATAAACTCAAACACACAGTGATCTTTCAGTTTAAGCACCTCTCTCTCTCTCTCTCTCTCTCTCTCTCTCTCTCACACACACACACACACACACACACACACAGACTAGAGTTTATTACAGGATTATTTTACCCTATTATTTTAAACTATCAACAGTTAAACAATAGATCACTTGAAATGGCATCAGTAAAGAGTGAATATATGGCTTCTAAATCTATATTATGATAAAATAAGAAGCTGTCACATTCCGATATTGACATGTCATTCACTGCTACAGCTAACCAGACATCAACAAACAGTAATAAGATAAACATATGAAGTAGAAACCTGAAACAGTTAACAGCCAAATCGTATCATTAGAACATCGCATTTATTCTTGGCACTAGAGTTAGACAGCATAGATACTCAATCTGAGATTTCTTCTGCAGTCAATAAACGTTTATAGTTATAAAACATAATGTACAATCGTTTAAAATGTTCAGTTAAATGTCGCTTGATGTGTAAATGTCGCTGTTTGACAAACCGCACATCTTTCGTGCGTCACAAAAGATACATTAAACACAAAACCGTCAACAACACAACCCAACAGTGTAACAGACTAATCAGACATAGTTTAAGCGGTTATCTGCCTATGATAATTATACAAATGTATTTATTCGTACCTTTTATCTACTGTGAGTCTATGAGGAACAGACCGTCATTTCCGCTTTAATGTCACGATCACGTGACTAACAGGCACGCACTTTTCTTCTTCGTCTTCTTCTGATTTCATTGGCGATTGGTGAACTAGCTCATGGTGCATTACCGCCACCAACTGGATTGGAGAGTGGAGCGCCAAATGGAAGGGAAAAATATATATAAATATATATATCTGCCAAATGCATAAATCTAAATATATCTATATACACACACTGGTGGCCAAAAGTTTGGAATAATGTACAGATTTAGATGTTTCGGAAGGAAATTGGTACTTTAATTCACCAAAGTGGCATTCAACTGATCACAAATTTAGTCAGGACATTACTGATGTAAAAAAAACAGCACCATCACTATTTGAAAAAAGTAATTTTGATCAAATCTAGACTGGCCCCATTTCCAGCAGCCATCACTCCAACACTTTATCCTTGAGTAATCATGCTAAACTGATCATTTGGTGCTAGAAACAGAGCTGAAAGATATTTAGTTTGTTAAATGAAGCTGAAGATTGTCTTTGTGTTTGAGTTGCCACAGTGTGCAACAGACTGACGTGTCTTAAAGTCACTATTAGGTCAAAAATGGCAACAACAAAAAAAAGTTCTTTAGAAGCTCATCTGTCAATCATTGTTTTGAGGAATGAAGGCTATACAATGTTTTCATACACAGGTGTACACTACAGTCTTCAAAGACAAAGAACAACTGGCTCTAACAAGGACAGGAATAGATGTGGAAGACCAGATGTACAACTAAACAAGAGGATAAGTACATCAGAGTCTCTAGTTTGAGAAATAGACACCTCACATGTCCTCAGCTGACACCCAGCTAACAATTTTACGTTCTGGGAACGTTACTTTTTGGTTCCCAGAACGTTCCCTATTGGTGGTCCAGGAAAGTTTTCTTAACGTAAATAGAACGTTCCCTTAAGGTTAGGGGAACGTTCTGGAAACTTTATGGGAATGTAAAAAAAGACTTTGCCAATCAATGAGCGCTCTCTACTGCCTGATAATGGTCATGTAATTAAGCATTTGATCACTGCTGTTAAAGCAAACATTTGCAACCTTTTAATTTGTTTAAGAAAAATAGAACCTAAAATAACCTACAGGGAACATTCCCAGAACGTTCCTGTTTGGTTCCCAAAAAAATAACCAAATGGGAACCATAAGGGAACGTTAGGGGAACGTTCTGTGTTTGCTGGGCAGCTTCATTGAATTCTACCCGCTCAACGGCAGTTTCATGTACAACAGTAAAGAGGAGACTCAGGGGTGCAGGCTTTATGGGACAAATTGCAAAGAAAAAGCCACTTTTGAAACAGAAAATCAAAAAGAAAAGGTTCGAGTGGGTAAAGAAACAGACATTGAACAACAGATAATTGGAAAAGAGTGTTATGGATCTTAACACCATTGAGATTTTGTGGGATCAGCTAGACTGTAAGGTGTGTGAGAAGTGCCCGACAAGACAGCCACATCTATGGCAAGTGCTATAGGAAGTGTGGGGTGAAATGTCACCTGAGTATCTGGACAAACTGACATCTAGAATGTCAAGGGTCTGCAAAGCTGTCATTGCTGCACATGGAGGATTTTTTGATGAGAACTCTTTGAAGTAGTTGAAGTTTAATTGTAATAGTCATTTTTCATGTTATTAATGTCCTGACTATACATTGTGATCAGTTGAATGCCACTTTGGTGAATAAAAGTACCAATTTCTTTCCATAAGAACAAAATCTGTACAAACTGGTAATTACAAGGGTATTATGCTATAAATGTTGTTTATGTGGACGTTTCTAGTATTCCCATTATTTTAATCACTTATAAAACATATATACATATATAAAAATGCAGAAAGTTTTTTGTTTTTTGGTTTAGGGGTTGTGTTAGGGGATAGAATCTATAGTTCATACAGTATAAAAATCATCATGTCTTTGGAGAGTCCTCATAATGATAGCTGCACCAACAGAACAGGTGTGTGTGTGTGTGTGTGTGTGTGTGTGTGTGTGTGTGATATTTAAATCCTTTTATCTAAACCTGTTGTTTTGAGATATTTTAATAAAGCACTGTGCACTATTGTTTTTCCTGGGGCATTACGAAGGGATTTTGCAATGTGAGGTTATTTACATCTATTGTTCTAAGTATCTTTGCAAGCTCATGTCTTTCTTATTCATATGCTGTGCATACCAAGAGCACTTACTCAACAGTTTTTATTTGACTACATTGTCCTTTTTCATGTTTTCCTATTCTGGATGATGAATAATTTAAACCAGTGTGCCCTATTCGAAGATGGGTGTTTATGATGTCGTTTTTTTCTGTTATTATGACCAATTCTCCCAGTACTGACTTGTTTTTGGATACTGTAAGGTTGTCTCCCCTTTGTTTCTTCCTCCCATAATTCTTGCCACTTTGTATTCATCAATGTCGTAATTTTCCCTATAACCTCTGCCATATTTAGTGGTGCATAAATGTCAACTTGTTGCTTGTTTTGCCAAATCATCAACAACTTAATTTCCTTGGACACCCACATGTGCAGATACCCACAGGAAACTTAGCACTATTTCCATATTCTGTATTTTTAGCAAATTTGTAAGTATCTCATAAATAATATCTTGTCTTGATGTAGACTGCCCAGTTACAAGACTAGTTAAGGCTGAGTATGAATCAGAACATATAACCACATTAATGGGCTGAACTTCCTCCACCCAAAGTAGGGCTAAAACAATGACTATTAGTTGTCCTCCTCTTTATGCTGATTTTGAATTTAGTAATAAATACTAAACCACGGTTAGGATGCTTGGAAACATCTGAATACATCTAGATCGAGATATTGTTGTACTATGAACTGCTTAGTGATAGATGTCACTTTTTTTAATTTATCCAGTAGTTGGATTTCAACTCTAGGCATATGGACTAGCCAGGGAGGTATACTTGGTATTACAACAGTGGGACTAATTGTTGTTTCTGTAAGACCCATTGTCTGAGCATCATTCTTAGCTGTCTATCCAAAACTTCTAATGTTACTGTTTCCATACTCCCAGTATTTGTCCAAAACTTTCTTTATAGGGTGATTCTCAGAATGTCCTTTCAAATTAACCACATATGTCATTGCCTGTTTTAATCTCTGTAAACACAAGGTAATTTCTCCCATCTCTACCTGATAATAAGATTTTTTAATAAAAGTTGGTGATGCAGAATTGTAAACAATACTACCATAATCCAGTGTAGACCTGATCAATGCACAATATATTTGTCTTTTCCAATTAACATTTATTATTGATTCAAAAATACACAACAGAGAAAGACAACACATACACATCAAATCACATTTAACATTTAACCCCCACTAAAATCCCTCCCCAATCACCAATTGAACACTCCTATGGTCACATATCATAACACACACACACACACACACACACACACACACACACACACACACACACACACACACACACACACACACACACAAATAATATAATAAGCATACATAATTAAACTAAACTTCTTCCTCCACATCCCCTCCCCGAGAGTCTCCCAATAAATGCCAGATAATTGCCCCACTTCCTAACAAACAGGTCCCCAAACCCCAGCCTTGTACTTGCCACCTCCTCAAAAGCTGCCACCCTCCCCATCTCCGCACACTGCTCCGGAAACGAGGGCACACCATCTGACTTCCATCACCATCAGATCTAGTGGGGTCAGAGATGAATAATAAAATATAATCTGCATTAGGAAAATGTTTATGTGCCACACCTCCTGCCACCACCCCCGGAAAATAATCTTCCCTTTTTATCACGGCAGGGCGAATAAACCCCACCTGATCTATATGTATATGAGATGTCATAACTTTACTTAATCGGTTAGCCAGAATGTTTGTCAATATTTTACTTGTGGATTGGCAGATAATTCCCTCTCCGATGACTCCAGATAATTGATCTGTTTCTCAACATCCGACACTCTTGTAACCATCTCAGTGAATTTTGTCTCCATGGCAGTGATTGATCGATGTATTATAGCAAGATCCTCCAAGTCAGCAATGACCTTCGCCAGCATTGGCAACGTGTTCAACATTTGACGCTGAATCTCTTTCACCACACTGTCCAAATTGAGTCTGTGGTCTGCGGCCTTGTCAAGGTTATCAGCTTGAACACATAAGTGTCTTTTATTGACTTTGAACAGTCAAGAATCAGTGTATCAAATCTCACCGGTTTATGACATAAAAAGTTCCATAAAGAGCTCACCTGTTCACATGTGTGACCCTCGTATGGCGCCACGCAACTCCCCCCGCAATATATTTGTCTTAATATTATTCTACTTGCACCCCATTCAGCTCCTGAAAAACACCTTAATATATTATAACTGTTTTGTTTTTTTACATTTATCCAGTAATTTCTGAGCAAGTATACTAAAGGTCAACCTACAGTCCATCCAGACACCTAGTTCATTTATGATATTGACTTGTTCAAGTACTTGTCCATAAAGTTGAACTTTTATCTCTGGTAAAAGGGTAGTAATAGTGTGGGTTAAATATTGATTCTGTTTGTATATGTTCTTGCTTTTATGCGTTAATATAGGAATCATTATGAATTTGAAAAAACATCATTAAAGCTGCATGAAAAAAGTCCCTCTCTTCAAAGCATTACATAAGCTTTCTCTATGTCCAAAAAACACACCTATTATCACTTCTTTATTAGCCAGTGTCTTTCTTATATCTGCTTTCAAACATTGAGTAGTGTCCATTGAACTATGCCCTTTACGGAAGCCACTCTGATTAGGAGATATAATCCTTCATTTTCCAGCACATAGTTCAGTTTAATCATATGCTCCATAATCTTACACGTATTGGATGTCAATGCCATTGGCCTATAACTCTCTTTAGATCTATACTTACCTGGCACAACTCCATGCTTCCATGAAGAAGGAAGTCTGCCTATCCTCCATACTTTTTTAAACAGATGCAGTATTACACTTAAAGATTTATCAGACAGGTTTTTAACAATCATATAACAAATCTCATACTTTCTGCTTAGCCCCCTCCATAGCTCTTTTTAATTCCTACAATGGAAATTTCACATCAAGAGAATCTCCAAAAGGCTTTCTTCCAACCATAATATCTGGGTTCCTCCTCCTATTTTGTTCTCTGTATTCTTTCATTACTTCCAATACATTATTGTTACTATGTATTTTGGTAAAAACATCAGCTAGCATTTCAGCCTTTTCAAAATTTGTCACAGCTATTTTTCCTTTACTATTTAGTACAGGTAATCTTTGACTTTTATGTATTCCTCCCATTTTCCTGATCATGCCCCATACTTCACTAATATCTACCTCCTCACCTATAGATTTACAAAAATCCCTCCAGTAATTCTATTTTGCCGTTCTAATTAGCCTCCTTCTGCTTGCGCTTTCACATATAAAATAAGATCTTCAATGTGTGAGTTCTTTTAATCTTCCTAAAGGCCTTAGTTTGTATTGTTTGCTACATATATCTGTCCACATTTGCTTTTGCCAATAACTTCCTCTGCAGTATTATACAAAGTTTTACATAACTTTTCATTAAACTCATCCACATACAATTCTTGCAACCTTATGTCATTTAGATATTTATATGCCTCCCAATTTGCAGTTTTAAATTTCCACCTAGGTATCTTGTCCTCTACCATTTCAGTTACATCCATACATATTTTACTAAATATTGGAAAGTGATCACTGCCTATTGTAGTGTCTTCCCAGACATCCCATTAACATATTCCCGCAATAAATCCTGACACCAGTGTTAAGTCTATAGAAGAACAACTATCCAGAGCAACATCAATTCAAGTGGCTTTACCATCATTTAGACATACTAATCCCTTCCAGTCTACAAATTCCTCAACTATATTTCCATTATGATTAGTATCACCACTTCCCCATAAAGTGTTGTGCACATTAAAATCTCCACATCATATTACTTTGTGGTTATCACTTCTCTACTCAATTTGGATGGATTATAATAATGTATCATCTTTATATTCTGTGCTTCTGAAATGATTTCTGCTATCACTGATTCATATTTTCCATTGACTTCAACAGCTTTATATCCTATTTCATTTTAATAAATGTAGCCACCCCACCACCATTGCCTATTTGTCTGTCTCTTCTTAATTCTATATATTGTGCTTCAAGCACAAAATAATCTAAATGTGATTTCAATCATGTTTCTTGTACACATAATATAAGGCTTACATTCTTCATCATCAATAAACTTTTTTAATTCTTGCCCATTTGCAATGAGACACCTTGCATTAAGAATTGTCAGTACCATTATGAAGTATCCCCACATGGAGCCTGCGTACAAACTAATTAACACAATACTAAAGTCTAAACTTAGGAAGAGTTCAGAAATCAATATTTGGTGGAATAACCCTTATTTTCAATCATGCGTCTTGGTATGTTCTCTACCAGTCTTTCACATTGCTGTTGGGTGACTTTATGCTACTCCTGGTACAAAAATTCAAGCAGCTTGGTGTTGTTTGATGACTTGAGACCATCCATCTTCATCTTGATCACATTCCAGAAGTTTTCAATGGGGTTCAGGTCTGGAAATTGGGCTATGACAGGGTCTTGATCCGGTGGTCCTCCATCCACACCTTGATTGACTGCACCTTTCTCCCAACGTGATCTTGAGAGCTCTGTGCAGCAGCCAAGCAGGCGGCTGCCTATATCGCCTATGCCAGGATCACCACTGAAACCAGCACAAATTGAGTACAAATGAACGGCAGCGGTTTGGAGTGATTTGGACGACATGGGGTGGAAAGTGCCATCACAAAGCCAAAACAATTATGTCTAATATCTAAAACACCAAACAGACACAAACGTTTGTTTTTGCTGCACAAATCAGCACAAATTAATGGCATAGTTTGATAATGATTTGTTAGGGTGCAACTTCACAGAGGTCAGAAACTTGTATCAGTTCTGTGATTGGCCAAAATGCTCCGTTCGACTTGAAACACTATACTTTTCCCTGTGGAACCCAGAAGCTTGACCGCTGGCATACTTTCAGTAAGATCTGCATTTTTAATTTTAGAATGCTTAATTTCTTCTTCAGCTGTAATTTTTATATCTGAATATTTACAGCTAATTTCACCTCTAAAATTTTCAAAACACAAAATATACTTTTTAAAAATACAAATCTATAAAATCTGCTACAAAACAATGACATTTTGTTAAATGCCACGTCTAGAATTCAAAAGTATGAAATCCAAATTAAAAACGATAGAACACGCCATGGAAAATGTAATTTCGTTAAATGCGATATGTTTAAATTTCAAATGTACAAAAACTTCAAATTCAGGTCTTTTTGTTATCTATCTGGCTCCACAGACAACATAGCTACACAAAACATAGAACAGCACAGGAGCCCACAGCGCTGAATACTTTTTGTATCTCAAGTAAAATGACTCACGCGCGCGCATGCGCAGTGACATGTTGGCTCTATGATCACGCTAGCACACACTAACCCAAAGCGAGCGACAAAGTAAACCCGCAAAACATTAAACTAGTTTCTTAAACATGAACATCGACTTTACAACATCATGCAGTACATCAGACGGTTAAAATGTGTTTTGCACGGTTAGTTTGCGTTGATCTGTTAAGTTAGGATAAGTTATTTTGGCGCTCGGGCGGGTCTGTGCTAGTTGAGCTAGTGACCAACTCTTAATGAAGTTCAACAGATAAACCTGTTCGATCAAATGTGGACTATTCCGCGATGAAAAACACTCACCTCGGTTGATTATGTGCTTTACGTAAGTATAATTAATCTGTTGAACGGAATCTGTGTATCAGTTAACGTACATTAGCTGTGTATGTGTGTTAGCTGAGCTACATGAAGAGATGCACATACGGTCAAACACTGATTTTATGCCTTTAAGAAGTTTGAACAGAAATGTAAAAAGTGGTTAGTTTTGTCTAATGTACCAGTATAAACTTTGTGCATCAGGTTACCTGATCATTGAGACTATACAGATATTGGCAGCATAACAAGAACGTGAAGTTTTGTAAAATAAGCCTAAAACATGTTGTGTTGAGCTCGGTGAATTCAGTTGAACTGAAATTAACCAGACTAGTTAAATGAAGCATTTGTTTAAACGGACACATTGATTTCAGTGCTGTAACGTGTTATGCCACTGTGTAAATGAAAATAGAGTTAAGTTCTTACGAGTAGTCTAATTGTTTTATTTTCCCAAATTAATGGCAAGTTTATGTGTTTGTTTACTCTAAACATTTCAGCAGGTTACCTATAGAAATACGGCTGCATCTAAATGCACGAAGGCCTGCTTAAAAATACTATGGCATATTTTTGTGAAATATGATTTACTGTGAGTTCTAATGTGACGGTATCACAGGGAAGATTGCTGTTTGAAAATATTCCAGGAATGTTTTATTTTCCAAACCATTTTGTACATTAATATAACTCGCCCCATCCTCAGGCTTTTCGTTGACTCTTACATTGACTATCATGCAGAGTTGAACCTCGAACTCACCGTCTCTCGTTTATTCCTGTCATTATAGAGATACTGGTTGTTGATCAGTTGATGTTGACTTGGGTTTTGGGGGCCTTGTTTCATGAGAACACTGTAAACTGTTATGACATATGTCATATTTGATTTATGTATCAACAGATAATAGAGCTGCTGCAGACTATCACATCACATAAAGCCATTAAACATTCAGAGAATGACTGTTTGCTTTGGGCTGGGGAATGAACCAAGAACCCTGGTGGCAGGATCTGGGTAAGAACTGTCATTTCATCATTTAAAATGTGTAAATGATATACTACTTTTTGTCCTGATCTATCAGTTTATTCAAAATGTTATTCAAACAAACCAATGACTTGAATACTCCTCTAATGTGATTCAAATGTTTTCAATTACTGACTTTCAAAGTCATTTTGATATTTTTTTTTAGGGCTTGAAGTCAAAAATGTCTTGTGGTGTAACCGTCCAGAGACAGAAAACAAACAAACAACAAAATCTAAGGCTGATATTCTTAAAAAATAAATGTTGTTGTGAGTAGTGCAAAATAATATTTCATTATTATTTCTTACAAAAAAGAAACACAAGCAGTGAAACAATTTTGCTTAAAATATTATTCATATTTGAAAAACTTTGGAGTTTGAGTGGTTGACAGAAAACAACTAAAAACTTGACACAATTTCAAATTTGTATTAACCTTATTGGTCTTTGACTGTAATACTAACTAATAAAACTGTGTAAATCAAATACATTTTTTTTTTTATAAATAGTATGAGATAATGTTAAAGAAACAAATGAAAAGTATCTTGCAGATTGACAACATCTCACATTTTACTTTGCTAATTGTCCAATGATAAATGTTTGTCTTTGCCTCAGGTATCAAATGGTCCTCTGAAGAAGCCATGGGAAGCTGTTTTAGCTGTCCAGATAAAGATTCGATCCCTGACAATCACCAGAGTAAATTTAAGGTCAGTAGTTATATATTAGATTGTGATGCTTTTTTTTTGCGGTGGGATTTTTAGTTAGGGTTTGCGTCTGTGTTATTTTATACAGTCTTTTGTAGTGGTGTAACGGTTTATCGTGGCACAATACATCATGGTTAAAAATGTGATGATGCACATTGTGGAGATTTTTTTTATTTTTGTAAAAATGATTTTAACATCTGTTCTATCCAATACGCACAACTTCCTGATCCTATGTATGTGGGCATACAAATGGAAATCGCTTCATTGGACACAAGGAGCTCTAAAACACAATTGCAGACTAGCAGCCACAGTTGTTGTAAAATGAATTTATGGCTGAAATTTCGGAAACTGAAAGTGAAACCAGGAGTGGGAGAGAGAAGAGCCTTTTCAGCACGATGGATCGAATGTCATTATGTAGTGCAAGACTGATCTGCTCTGACTGCACGAGAGAAAATTAAAGTGTACAGAGGTTTAATAATCATATTAATAATGTTATTAACCATATTAATCTACTGTATATAATGCTGAATATTATGTATAATAATGCTGTGTGGGAGTATAATCCTAATGTCAAATGTCATATCTGATTTGATTTCATCAGTAAATTATTATTTATCTGGTGAAGCATTCACTTCTGTTAAATATGTGCTTTTGAAAAGAATAGTTAGATATAATCAGAGCCAAAATTATTTTAGAAAAATACAATTCTAATTTAAAATATTTTAGATGTTTGTAAGCAGCATGTATCTAACATAATTCTGTATTTTCAGTAAGAAAAATGATTGGCTAATATTTCCATTTGGTGTTGCCATTGCCCTGATCTGGGCTGGTTTTTGTCCCAGTACATCTCTAATGGATCATTTAGCACTTTTAAGAACAGTATTTGAGCTAATTTTTTTATGAAGCAAACTATTGTTGATATGTCTATAAAGTAATAATAATAAGAAAAAGACTGAATCTTAACTTTTCAGGTTTAGTTTAAAGAATTTTGAACCAAACCGTGAACCGTGAATTTCCTGTTTCATTGGCATACCCAAAATGAAAGGCTTATAACCCCCACCCACAGTCAATGTAAAGAAAACATATATTATTTTAATGATATAGATCTGTGTCATTTACATGACGTCATCTCCTGGTGGTCATATGTAACACTCATCAATCAATCACATGTCTCTCAGCCTAAAATATGGATGATTTTTACACTGATTTATTGTTTCATGATGCTACATAATTTCCGATAACGTCATCTGATCCAGGAAAACTAACAAGTCTTTAGCCAGATTGCAAGATGCCAGATGCTGTGTGTACATTATGCACATTGTGTTTCGTGTGGATTATATAATGATCTATGCATCCCATTTCCTTGTGCATGGGCTCATTTGAAAGATAATCACACCCACTTTTGTCTGTGAGCAAAACATATAGCCTGGTTGTATTCTACTCTGATAGCTTTGCAACAACATATGACTATTTGATTAGTTTTATGTTTTCACTGATTACAATAATATGTACAGTGCACATTTAATAAAAAAAGGAACACTTCTGATTTGTCTGCAAAATTCAAAGCACTTGTTCAGTTTTGGTCATAATGCCAAAATTGCATTGTAAAGTAGAGCTTTTAAGTAGAGCTTTTAAGCTTTCAAACGGTTGTGTTGGTCAAAATGTAGGTATTAACATTTTGCATCCATCACAACCAAGCTTAAAGGGTTAAACATACCAAACAAACTAAAAGATTAATGTTTGATATGTAAGATTCAAAAAGATAAGAACAAAAGCCAGTAGTATAAGCCTGAAGTATTAACTACTTTTAGAAGTTACTGTGTTGTAAATTCCTTACGTTTAGCCAGTTTAGGATATTGCGTTACATGTAGCGTGTTTTTAGGGAAACGGCGTATTTATAATGCAAGTTACTCCTGACTGGCACGCAATTTAGTTCAAGTTCACCTGTTCATTGACTTCATTGTCTGTGCAGTTGTAATATTACATTTATGGTGTAAATGTAGTGAACGATCTCATGTGTATATAGGATGCTTTAAGTGCAGTAATTAATCCGTTTACAAAGTAGTTAATTTTGCTGGTGTTTAACTCTTTCTGTACACTTTTCCGTGGCCAAAAGTATTAGCAGAGACATGCATTTTGTGTTTTGCAAAGTTTGCTGCTTCAGTATTTGTAGATTTATTTTTTTTCATGTTTGTAAGGTATACTGCTAAACAATGATAAGCATTTCATTAGTTTTAAAGGCTTTTATTGGCAAAAACATTCAATATATGCAAAGATATTGTAAAGAAAAAATATTTACAGTGTTGAGCCTTGTTCTTCATAAACTCTGCAATTCACTCTGGCATGCTGGATATCAGCTTCTGGGTCAAATCCTGACTGATGGCGATCCATTCTTGCCTTATTAGTGCTCAGAGTTGATCACAATTTGTGGGCTTCTGCTTGTCCACTCGCCTTTTGAGGATTGACCACAGGTTCTCAAAATTTCAATGTAATGATCTCTGAGCCACTTCATTATCACTCTTGCCTTGTGACATGGTGCTCCATCATGCTGGAAAATGCACGGATCATCACTAAATTGCTGCTGGATCGTTGGGAGAAGTTGCTTTTGCAGGACGGTTTGATACAATTCTTTATTCATGGCGGTGTTTTGGGCAGAATTGTGAGAGACCCCACTCCCTTGGATGAAAAGCAACCCCACACATGGATGATCTCCGGATACTTCGCTGTTGGCACGACACAGGACTCATGGTAGGGTTCACCTTTTCTTCTCCGGACTATCAATTTTCCAGATGTCCCAAACAGTCGGAAGGGGGCTTCATCAGAGAAAATATCTTTGCACCAGTCTTCTGCTGTCCAATCCTTGTACTTCCTGCAGAATTTCTGTCTCCTTGATGTTTTCCTTGGAGAGAAGTGGATTCTTTGCTGCCCTTCTTGACACCAGGCCATTGTCCAAAAGTCTTCGCCTCACTGTGCGTGTAGATGCACTCACACCAACCTGCTGCCAATATTGAGCAAGCGCTGCACTGGTGGTGACATGATTCCGTAGCTGACTCCTCAGGAGGAGACGGTCCTGAAGCCTTCTTCACTGCAGTTGAACCTCTCTCCTTGAAGTTCTTGATGATCCGGTAAATGGTTCTTTCAGGTGCAATATTCTTTGGAGCAATTTCCTTGCATGTGAGGCCATTTTGATGCAAAGCAATGATGGCTGCACATCTTTCTTTATAGGTAACTATTGCAAAACAAGAACACAATGATTGGAAGCACTTTTTCCCTCCTTTTATAGCAATCAGTCTGCTCTTATAATCCAATCAGAGTGATAGAGTGATTTCACCTGACTAGTACTCGTTCACACTTTCCCAGGTGCTGCTGATATGATTAGTGAAATTATGTTGGCTGGTCATTTTGTGCCAGGACCAAAAAACTGTGAAATTTGGGTTTTGTGATAAAGATAATTTCTTTGGCCAATGAAGCTTTTTGCAGTTATTAAAAATGCATCTGATCACTGTGCACAATAATCTAGAAACAATGTGAATCAACACCACAACAACGGAAGCAGAAAACTTTGTGAAACACAAAATTTATGTCACTGCCAACACTTTTGGCCACGGCTGTATACGCAACTCAAGCGGTGATATCCACAACATACTTTATTATTGTATTAGATTATTTAATTCTTCGTAGATGTTAATATCTTACATTATTTTTTTTTCTCGTCATATTTTCGTCAACAGAATGTTTTAATTAAAATCGTTTAATAATCATCATGATACCCTTCTTGAGCGAACATTTTAACCAGTAATTTTGTTGACAACTTTAACTGTTTTGTGTTGATGTGTTGTGTCAAGTTGTTTGTTTTGATGATTTTGTGTTAAGTTGGGTTTGTTTTGTGTTCAGGTGGTGAATGTTGATGATGATGGGAATGAGCTGGGAGCTGGAATCATGGAGCTGACGGAGGATGAACTGGTCCTGCGGACACGCAAATGTGATGCTGTCAAGTGGCCTTACCTGTGCCTCCGTCGCTATGGCTACGATTCAAATCTCTTCTCGTTTGAGAGCGGCCGACGCTGCCAGACGGGTCAAGGTAAAGGCAAAATAACATTTTCTTCCATATTTGCTAGAACTTCATATTCAAATGGATGCATTTGTAAATAATTGGCATTTTACACGTATATTTGGCTAAGGGTCTTCACTTTGAAAACGTCCACAGTGATTAATGCAAGACTGTTAACTTTGAACCCATGCTTTCACAAGGATGAATGAGTTTGAGAGTTTGCATGCTTGATCTGGTAAGTACGGTTTGCTGTGTCCCAACACTCACTACACCTGCTACACCAATGTCAATAACGATTCTACTGTTACAGTTTATAGTACTTAGCAGGATATACCACTTTCAAAATTGTATACAAAATAATGTAATTACGTTTCCTGTCGTCTTGGGGGAGAATCGTCTCTGGCAGTCTTGTTGAGCAATGTACTAACATTGGATTGCATTTCTCTATATGTTTAAATTTGTCCTAAAAAAAAAAAAGTTAAAAACTTTTGTTTACGCCACGTTTGTTTATGTTTGAGGTAGTCACGAAAAACTTCCATGTCACCATCTCAGGTCAGTGGAAAAACCGGTTTGCAATAGGCTCCAGATTGCCCCTTGTCGTGAACCAGCCGAGCACAGGCTCGGCACGAGAACATCGCAATTTCGGTGGAAAAGGCTATCACAAATCTGATCTCAGTTATTTATTTGATTTGCCAACTTTGTTAGCTTTCCTTACACTCTTCTCATCTTATTTTGTGCATTGTTTTGTTCAGTAAGGGGACAAGCTATACACTAAGTTAGGAAGATCGTGGCTATATGTTAAGTAAACCGGTGGGATTCTCAATCAAGACGTAAACATAATATTATATGCTATGGCAACAATCCAAATATAACCATCTGCTACACCAATGTTAATAACGATTTACAGAGTGTAACACTTGTTACAGTTTATAAAACTTAGCAAGATAAGCCACATTAAAAAGTTAATACAAAATAATGTAATTTAGTTAATTATCATCTTGAGCATTGATGTCGTCTCTGGCAATCTTGTTGAGCAATGTAATAACGTTGGATAAATGCCTTCAAAAACAGGAGTGAATGAGGTCCATGTTTGTTTGTGGGCAGGTGAGTAGTCACGTAAAACTACCACATAGCCGCATAACTCATTAAGTCACTGTTCGAGTTTCAAGTCAGTGGAAAAGTGCTGCCGGTATGTGATAGGCTACAGATTGACCTGTTCTTCAACCAGCCGAGCACAGGCTTAGCACGGTAGTCATCACAATTTCAGTGGAAAAGAGCTAACAAAAGACTGATTTGAAATTCTCTACATAGGCAGTAACTCTGACATCCACACAAATAGAGTTCCACATACAAAGCACACAGGAGACTTGATATTCTATTAAGCATAATATACATAGCACTCATACATTTTGGGTAAAATGGTCCGTTTTTAATTACACTGAATTAGGGCAGGGCGATATTGCTACAACAATTATGTAAGAAATAGTGTACAGCTAGTCTTTATTGGAAAATTATAGTGCATCCGGAAAGTATTCACAGCGCTTCACGCTTTCCTCATTTTGTTATGTTACAGCCTTATTCCAAAATTGATTAAATTCATTATTTTCCTCAAAATTCTACAAACAATACCCCATAATGTCAACGTGAAATAAGGTAGTTGGAAATCTTTGCGAATTTATTGAAGAAAAAAATCACATGTACATAAGTAATCACAGCCTTTGCTCAATACTTTGTTGAAGCACCTTTGGCACCAATTACAGCCTCAAGTCTTTTTGTGTATGATGCTACAAGCTTGGCACACCAATTTTTGGCCAGTTTCCCCCATTCTTTTTGCAGGACCTCTCAAGCTCCATCAGGTTAGATGGGGATGGTTCAAGTCTGACATGAAATATTGATCTGAACAAAATATGTTATAATGTGAGAATTATCGCAAAAACAAATATAAGTCTCTAACAACTGAATTCCACCCAAGGATGTGCACAGACATTTTGAGGGGCAGTGGCCCAAACCAAGAAAAAGGGCTCATTCCCCTTCACCAAAAACAAACAAACAAAATGTTTACTGTATTATGCACTATACTAGTCAGCAAATAATAAGGAAATACCAACTGTCTTTTACCTCCTTTGACAATCAAATTATGGAAGAACCAAAATGCATTGCGGTGGCTGTCATTTTATATAGGTTTGATTCATGTTTGGTTGTTCATGTGCATAAATCAGGGTAGTCATTCATTTTATGGGAGGGGTTGGATTGGACAAAACCATCAGCTTTTGCTTGACAGAATAACCAAACAGAACTGGTGTAACTGAGTCAAATTTGTTAGCCTCCTTGCTCGCATATGTTTTTTCAGTTCTGCCCACAAATTTTCTATCAGATTGAGGTCAGGGCTTTGTGATGGCCACTCCAATACCTTGACTTTGTTGTCCTTAAACCATTTGCCACAATGTTGGAGGTATGCTTGGTGTCATTGTCCATTTGGAAGACCTGTTTGCGACTGTGCATCAACTTCCTGGCTGATATCTTGAGATGTTTCTTCAATATATCCACATAGTTTTCCTTCCTCATGATGCCATCTATTTTGTGAAGTGCACCAGTCCCTTCTGCAGCAAAGCACCCCCTCAACATGATGTTGCCACCCCCATGCTTCATGGTGTTCTTTGGCTTGCAAGCCTCACCATTATTCCTCCAAACATAACAATGGTCACTATGGTTTAACAGTTCCATTTTTGTTTCATTAGACCAATGGACATTTCTCCAAAAAGTTAGATCTTTGTCCCCATGTGCACTTGCAAACTGTTGTTTGTATTATTTATGGCAGTTTTGGAGCAGTGGCTTCTTCCTAGCAGAGTAGCCTTTCAGATTATGTCAATATAGGACTCGTTTTACTGTAGATATAGATACTTGTCTACCTGTTTCCTCTAGCATCTCCACAAGGTCCTTTGCTGTTTTTCTGGGAATGATTTGCACTTTTTACACCAAACTACACTAAACTACTTTCTAGGAGACAAAAAGTATCTCCTTCCTGTGCGGTATGAAGGCTGTGTGGTCCCCTGGTGTTTATACTTGTGAGCTATTGTTTGTACATCTGAACGTGGTACCTTCAGGCATTTGGAAATTGCTCCCAAGGATGAATCAGACTTGTGGAGGTCCACAATTTTTGGCTGATTTCTTTTGTTTTTCCCATCATGTCAAGCAAAGAGGCACAGAGTTTGAAGGTAGGCCTTCAAATACATCCACAGGTACACCTCCAATTCAGTGCACCTCCTATCAGAAGCTAACTGGCTAATTGTCTAAAGGCTTGACATAATTTTCTGGAATTTTCCAAGCTGCTTAAAGGCACAGTTAACTTAATGTATGTAAACTTCTGACCCACTGGAATTGTGATATATAGTCAATTAAAAGTAAAACAACCTGTCTGTAAACAATCGTTGGAAAAAACATTAGTGTCATGCACAAAGTAGATGTTCTAAACGACTTGCCAAAACTTTAGTTTGCTAAAATCTGTGGAGTGGTTAAAAAAATTGTTTTAATGACTTCAACCTACGTGTATGTAAACTTCTGACTTCAACTGTATACGTATATAGTACGTACATAACTGTTTATGTTTTATGGCATTGTTTGCACTTGTTAAATGGCATAAGTGCAAACTGAACTGTTTATGAATAAATTACGGTTTATTGACTATATGATAATGAAGGTCTGGAGACTCGATTAACATAGTCATTGTAACACAATACAAAATAAACAACAAACATTTACATATACTTATGCACGCCAAAGCTATCTCATATTAGAATTTTAGATGTGTCAGTCTTGTTAAAAGTGTTTGATAAATAAATAGATTTCAATTTGTTTACTCTACCCAGAGGGTCACCTCAGCCCCTTGTAGGCAAGGGGCCAGTGGCTTGGGCTGCTGTAGCCACCCCCCCGTGCACGTTCCTGATTCCACCTTCGGCTTGTATCAGAGTTATTTTGGTATCACCAGAATGACCATCTGACTGCTCATTATTACAAGAGTACTTACCAAATAAATAAGTAGACTAGTCTGTGTTAAGGATAATAATGTAAAATTAGGCTGTGTTATGTTCAAGTGACCCCGATCAAATGCCTGTTAGAGAGATAGATGGACACTAAGTGCAAGCACTTCAACATGGTGACTAATGTATATTCAACAATTAAATAGGCTAACATCAAATTGCACAAATCTATCAATGTAAATAAAGAAATAAAAAAGACTCCCAATACAGAGCGGCACAAAACCTCTTAATGTACATCCTGAATGCAGAATGACACTCTTCAATGTAACTGAAGTGCTTCAGGGTGATCTTCGCTATGCATTCAAAAGCTTAGATCATATTTTGGCTACATATTTAGTTTAAGACATCAAGCAGTTTAAACCTTTTTATATTTTTCTGCAAAAATGCAACAGTGTGTCGCATTAAAGGAAGACCACAACAGCTGTGATTGTTTCACTTTGGAACTAGAGTCTGTTCAGCAAGATTATTTTAAAGTCTCTGCATCATACATTGTATTTGGGCTTGTTTTTTTATCTGGAGTATCTACTGTTTTTGAATTCTTTTTATTTTTCATTAAATACAAGTGAAAACATGGCAAAAAGACATCTGTTTAAACTTTGTGTTTTTTTGTTTTTTTTTTGTAAGGTTTGACGTAAAAGTAAAATCCGGGCTTTAGTTTATTTATAATGGACGTTGTAAACATATATGCCTGGAATTGCAGTTTTAGTTTGTGTGTGGGCTTAATGGGAGTATACTTTGAAAGACTACAATGCTTAACCATCCCCGAGATATAACGGCACGTGAAAACACAAGTCATTCCCAATGTTTTTAAATGTAGATTTTGGAACATAGTAGTAGTATTTTACTTTTGGTGTTTTTCAACTGTAAGAGCAGAGTACCATGTGTGCTCACTGTCTGCAGGGATCTTTGCCTTCAAGTGTTCCCGTGCTGAAGAGATCTTCAACATGCTGCAGGACATCATGCACAACAACAGTATCAGTGTGGTGGAGGAAGCTGTGTTTGAACCTAACCTCATACAAGCTGAAGCAGACCTGCCCCTCACGCCACACACACCTACAAGTGAGTCTACACTGCATTCTCACATTTAAGTATTGGTTCATCCACAAAAATATACCCTCTTTATTTACTGAACCTTATTGTTGTTCCAAACAAATAGGAACTTACTTCCATCAAGCACAAAAGAAGAAATTTAAGAATTTACTGGTCATGGGGGCCTGGGTAGCTCAGCGAGTATTGATGCTGACTACCACCCCTTGAGTCACAAGTTTGAATCCAGGGTGTGCAGCCAGGTCTCCTAAGCAACCAAATTGGCCTGGTTGCTAGGGAGGATAGAGTCAAATGGGGTAACCTCCTCGTGGTCGTGATTAGTTGTTCTCGCGCTCAATGGGGCACGTGGTAAGTTGTGCATGGAACGCGGAGAGTAGCATGAGCCTCCACATGCTGCGAGTCTCCGCGGTGTCATGCGTGGATTGACTGTCTCAGAAGCAGAGACAACTGAGGCTGTCCTCCGCCACCCGGATTAATGTGAGTAACCGTGCCACCACGAGGACCTACTAAGTAGTGGGAATTGGGCATTCCAAATTGGGAGAAAATTGAATAAAAGGAAAAAAAGAATATATGTACTAGTCATTTAGATTCATGAATGAAACACTTAGACTGTTTTGTGAACTGATTTATACTGATTTATAAAGGGATGTTTTCAGACCTGTTGCTCATTTGATTTTTGTCCAAAATTGGACTAAAATTGTTAACATTTTGTTTTTTGCCTTGCTTCTGTTCACTTTAACAAGGCACTAACAGCATTTCAAAAGGGACAAATTATGACAACGTGAAAGGAGTTAGTTTGAAATCTTTGCATATTTATTAAAAATAAAAAACGAAAAAATTACATGTACACAAGTATTCACAGCCTTTGCTCAATACTTTGTTGAAGCACCTTTGGCACCAATTACAACCTCAAGTCTTTTTGTGTATGATGCTACAAGCTTGGCACACCTATTTTTGGCCAGTTTCTCCCATTCTTCTTTGCGGGTCCTCTCAAGGTTCATGGGGAGCGTCGGTGCACAGCCATTTTCAGATCTCTCCAGAGATGTTCAATCGGGTTCAAGTCAAGGCTCTGGCTGGGCCACTCAAGGACATTCACAGAGTTGTCCCGTAGCCACTCCTTTGTTATCTTGGCTGTGTGCTTAGGGTCGTTGTCCTGTTGGAAGATGAACCTTCGCCCCAGTCTGAGGTCCAGAGCACTGGAGCATGTTTTCATCAAGGATACCTCTGTACATTGCTGCATTCATCTTTCCCTCGATCCTGACTAGTCTCCCAGTGTCTGCCGCTGAAAAAAATCCCCACAGCATGATGTTGCCACCACCATGCTTCACTGTAGGGATGTTATTGGCCAGGTGATGAACGGTGCCTGGTTTCCTCCAGACATGACGCTTGCCATTCAGGCCAAAGAGTTCAATATTTGTTTCTTCAGACCAGAGAATTTTGTTTCTCATGGTCTGAGAGACCTTCAGGTGCCTTTTGGCAAATTCCAGGCGGGCTCTCATGTGCCTTTTACTGAGGAGTGGCTTCCGTCTGGCCACTCTACCATACAGGCCTGATTGGTGGAGTGCTGCAAAGATGGTTGTTCTTCTGGAATGTTCTCCTCTCTCCACAGAGAAATGCTGGAGCTCTGTCAGATGGACCATCGGGTTCTTGCTCACCTCCCTGACTAAGACCCTTCAATCGCTCAGTTTGGCCAGGAGGTCAGCTCTAGGAAGAGTCCTGGTGGTTCCAAACTTCCATTTACAGATGATGGAGGCCACTGTGCTCATTGGGACCTTCAATGCTGCAGAAATTTTTCTGTACCCTTCCACAGATCTGTGCCTAGATACAATCCTGTCTCGGAGATCTACAGACAGTTCCTTGGACTTCATGGCTTGATTTGTGCTCTGACATGCAGTTAACTGGGATCTTATATAGACAGGTGTGTGCGCCTTTCCAAATCATGTCAAATCAACTGAATTTACCACAGGTGGACTCCAATCAAGTTGTAGAAACACCTCAAGGATGATCAGTGGAAACGGGATGCACCTGAGCTCAATTTTGAGACATTGTAAAACTTGTATCCAATGTAAACATGAAACGCAAATAATGAATTGCATTATATAATAAACCAACTTCTAGCATTTTTGTAAGGTTCCACCAAAGACAATTTTTGTCAGTGGTATGATGGTGTTAATGAAAAGCATTGCAAGCATGATTTGCATGATATATTGCAGCATTAGAAATTTAAAGGCTAGTTTTGTGTAAGGTTCAAAGGTTTCATAGTGTGTTTTTTTTTTTTGTTTCTTTTTTTATGTTTGTATGTTTTAGCTCCTGGCAACATCCTCCCTTCCTTACCCAATGGCAGCTTGCGGTATCCCTCTTTAGGGGATGCATCCTCTCACCCCTCTAGTCGGCATCCATCTACGGCGAGCTTGTGTCTGCCCTCTCTGGGCGAGGAGTCCACACACCCACTTTTAGTTGCAGATGAGGCTGTAAGAGTAAGTGAATTTGAATATTTGTGAATTGGATGTTTCCAAAGAGTGAGATAAACCATTTCAATGTTTATTATGTGAAGGTGATTTATATAATGTTTTACACACATTACAGCTGTACCTCAGTTAGTGTACTTGGTTACCAAGAACACAAAAGTGTCAGTAAAGAGCATGCTTGAAGTGAAATATGAGACAAGGGATGTGTGAAGTAAACAAAGAAAAAGCAAGGTAAAAATTACTTGCAAAAATAATAGGTTTGTGTCATTTCCTTTCAAACTGTAATTTTATCAAAGTTAAAATCTCATTTTATTTTGTGTATTTACAATACATAAAATGCTAGCTATGAAATGAGCTTTAGCCAGACAAAGAAATCTACCCAAAAATTTAAAAATGTAAATTCCACCACAGAATGAATGACAAATGTTGAAATGACTTTAGTTTATGACAGTTCAGACAAAATGGCAAATGATGTTAGTAGATAAAAAAAAAATCAATTGCATAAACTATTGAGTGTGATGAATGTTTTTAAAGGGAGTTTGGCTTGAAACATTTCAAGTGCTCATATTTGCCCTTACAAATATCTTAACTAGCAGCAAATTTGCCGCTAGTTATTTTCACATGCAAATGAGCTTGTGATTTTCCACAAATGTTTGTCAGAAGTTTGCAGCTCATCACTGGTAGTGGTGAACTGCCAGCAAAACTTTGGCAACAATGGACAATTTGTCGCAAGTTTTCTGCAAAGCTCATTTGCCTGTTAAAATTATCTGTGGTGAATTTGCAGCAGCTTTGCGGCAAATTTGCAGTGAACTAAATTTTTGTAAGGGTGAAGAAACACCTTTACCACATTACATTTTATATCACTGTTTGAACATAGTAGTCACTGAAGTATGTCTTGTATGCAATGTCTCCTCAGGGTCATACATATGTGAACACCACTGGTCTGCTGGAACAGCACAGCCCAAGTATTGTAGAACTTCCTACAGACTCTAGTGTGTCATTACCTGATGCAGAATGTGCCACACCTCAGGAGGCCCCTGACCCAGGCCCTCGAGTGCAGCTTGAACCCGATGGTGTTCGGTTCGTGCTAGGGCCGACCCCCGTGCAGAGACAGAGACAACACGAGGCGTCAATATCTGGACTGCAGTATTCTGGGGCAGACTCCACTTACAACTGTAATGGCACAGTTATTTCACATAATGCAGTCAGCATGGATGCGCTTGAAAGCAGTCAGCCTGATGACACCTCTTTGGGAGTCTCGGCAGCTGCAGAAAACTTCAACAGTTCAGTCTCTGCTCTCTTGCGCCGTCGAGCTCGGCCGCCACCACTCACTCCCGACGTCAACATCAACAACTCCGCCCAGCGGAGAACGGCATTACTCGACTACGAAAACCTACCGGCGCTCCCTCCGGTGCGAGAGCACCCGAAGGGCGGCTTGGACGATGAAGATGGCGAAGAGTCAGTGGAGCTCAGGTTGCAGCCAATCAACGGCTTCCACAACCACCGGCAGTACAGCCCCGACCCCACTCACTACTACATCAACACGGAGAATGTAACAGCTCCGCTTAGTCCCAACAAGGTGGAGTCAGCCCGCTGGCAGGGTTGCTCTACCCCAACATTTTTTAACTTTGATTTCCGCCGGCCGGGTCACGAGTTGCACAGACTGAACTATATTGAGGTACAAACCGAGCCCGAGAGCTCTAGCAACCCCCACACCCCAAAGACGCCCACTTCACCGCTGCCACAGACGCCCACGCGCAAGACAGAGCTGTACGCGATTATTGATGTGGAGCGCACGGCTGCTATGTCGAGCCTACAAAAAGCGCTGCCCCGTTATGATGGTACCTCCAGGAAGACACGCCATAACAGTGTTGACCTGCCCATGTGATGGTGCCTGCCACTGCCTGAACACTCATTGCGTTTCTAAAACTGACAGTAGGCAGAGGGACCTGATATCACAAATGTCGTTTTGCTTGTAACACTTATAGAGATTTTCCTGTAGTTTAAAGAGTCTAATGTTCACTTGAGAAAGTTAACAGAGGAACTCGCCATATACCTTGATTTTATTCCTATGGTAATATACTACTACTTTTCTTACACTCGTTTTCCAGTGCCTGTTTATTTTTGTTTTATTATGTTAATAACAACTTTGGACGACATTCCACAGGTTCATTCCATATGGTACAAATCAGTATTACACTGATTAGACGTTATGTGTTTTCTGTATTTGCCCTGTATCATGATGACACTACAAGCTGTTTTAAAATCTGTATGTAAAGACTTAACACTACATTTGCATTTTTGGCTGCATAGAATAGATTTCAATACTTGGCACAATAAAAGTCTATTTTGTTTGATTTGAGGTTTTTAGTTCATAAGTTGTGCACTATTCATTCACTATACCCCTGTTCCAAGACCTAGTGAACTGCCTACGTGCAGCATACTAACTGAAGTGAACAACTTGGAATACTTAACTTCGGAAGCAATTGTCCACGCCATGGATGACTCTGACTCACAATTGATTTCTAGAGTTTGAGGTTATACTGTTGCTAAGTTAACGGTGTGATACTCTTAAGCATTAAGTAAATAGCATACACAAATATTGAATAATATAGCTAGTTTTTATTAATTCTTATTAATAAAAAGATTATATTAATACTGTCCAGTATGGAATGAATGATACATTTTTTGGCTGCATATAGACTTCAATGCTTGGCAGTTGGCACAAAACACACATTTATATACACAACACATGCTGCCTTCAAAAACTAACCATATGATGTCACCTTAAATATTGGAGAATATAGGGTCAAAACTGTCAGTATGGGTTCGTGATTCTGCACTGAATTATTTGGAGCACATTAACACTCCTGTGACTGTACAACAGTAATTGTGCACTTTGAGCTTGTGTAAAGAATGCATGACCCTCTACAAAGCCCCCATTCCCTTTATTTACTGTTGCTGACGCTGTCAACTTTTCTATCTGCATGGCACCTGTTCTGCCGCAAACAGGGAGAGGTAGGTGACCACAGTCACTGCTTCCATCCATCCATTTTCAAGCTATCCTATTGGGTCGCATCTGGGACGCTGGAGCCTATCCTAGAGCCTCTGGTTAAACGCAGGGGAACTCCCTGAACAGGTGGCCAGTCCATCACGAATAAATCACTTAAAAAAATTTTTTAAATAATGCCATTAACTGTGCATATATATCTAGTATTTGTCCATTTTTTTTACTGTAGCTAAAACATAATTTTCAAGGTATAAAGTATATATTTACTTGACTAATCAACTATTAAAAGTCAGTAGTCATGCAACCCCTACTAGCCAACAGGATAGGGAAAAAGCATGATATAAACTCCCCTTTGTATTAAAAAATAGGAAGGATGAGGGAGAACATATAAATACTTTATGGTATGTTGTATGGGCGGTGTGGTCATGTGTCTGTCTTCAGGAAAGTGGGAAGGCTCGTCACCTGGGTTGTAATTACACTAACACCTGTCTCTCATTATAGTGATGGCAGAGGGAGACCTGATAAGGCACGCTAGAGTGTCAGAGTGGGAGAGAGAGTGGCCGAGTAGGTGTTTGAGTGTCTGACTCCATATTAAGAGATTGCATTTATAAGCCTAAGATTTGAGTCGGTTACTGAGAGCCTGTTTTTTGTTTGTCTTTGTGTGTGCAATAAATACACACCTCAACTGTTCGCTGTCTGCTGACTCCACCATTGCCCACAAACTTAGATTTATCACAGTGGTAATGAAAACCTGGCTTTGGAAGAGAACACCATTATGGAGTCCTCACTGCTGGTCAAAGTTTTCAAGACCCTCACCAGCATCCAACAAAATTGGCATCAAGCCCTCATGAAAGTACGCCTGGAGAAGAAAGAGCATTTCCAAGTCCTGCACCAGGCACAAGTAGAGGACCGGCAGGTGCTCTGGTGCCTGATCACCAGAGAGGGGGCTGGTGCTCTGACATCCCTGGAGCCCATCCCACCCATATCACTGATGAAGATGGGGCGGATGATGACCTGGATGCTTTCCTCAATATATTTGAGAAGACCGCTGAGGTATGGAAGTGGCCTTCCGACCAATGAGCGCCTCCCACTTATTTACCTTAACCACTAAGCCTTCATGTTGTCCACAAACTCACTCCCTGTGTCCCCCTTACCCACTATTTTTCCTCACCACTATGTCCCACTATGTCTTCCTTTCATCCATAGAGCTGCTATTTGTCCCCTTACCCACTTGCACAGATTACTATTCTGTTCTCCCGAACTACAATATCTTTATGCTTACACACAGTATATTTACTTGTGTATATTATATATTTTCAATTAATTTATATATTTTGGACCCCTAGGTACAACGTCCTATAGTATACTGGATAAGTGGACAAATAGTGTGTTTGTGGAAAATGGATGTGAATAATATGATTTTAATGCTCCAAAAAGCACAGACAGTCAGCATTAATGCCATCCATACTCCAGAAGTTAAATACATTTCTTATAAAGTGATATAATCACTTTTGTTTTGTGAAAAAGATCAATATTTCTGTACTTTTTTTTTTTATCTATAATGTTATATAACTATAAATCATCACATCTGTTAAGGCATGGCAACCTTCTATTCGTTGCAGCAGATGCTCTCTACCTCTGTTGCATTGCCTGGTATTGCCTACATGTTCACCACTACATCACCTGAGCTCTCTGTCTCTCTGAGATGGATCCTCCATCTCCCTGTGCTCCTGATCAAAGTACTAGGGTTTAATTAAATATGGCTGTGCAAAAACTTGTATCTCCTCATAAAATGTGTATTGAAATTGTATTACTTGTTTTTAAAGCACAACACAATATATCTCCCCATTACATTGCAGACCTTCTATACTTTTTCCAGGTGACTGAGAGCTGCCAATCAAATGCTGCTGGTTGTCCCTCGGTCTAAGCAAATGTTTAAGGGCTATTGGACATTGTAATTTACCCGAAACTATGGAATAATCTTCCCTTTTACATTTTGTTTGTCTCTGACAGTGGAGTCTTTTAAGTCTCAGCTGAAAACAAACCTTTTTACTCTGGCTTTTGAATCTGGGGAATCTTGAGTTTTGTGGATATTGTCTCTGCTATTGATTGCACTTTGCATATCAAGCCTTTTATTGGAGTCTATTAACTTGTCATGGTAGTGTTTGTCAATTTGCTCAAAAAAAGAAAAGATGGATGGATGGAGCGGTGTCTGTAGTTTAAAACGCAGACACCGCTCAGCCTCACTGGAGCAAGTTCACATTTTGTAAATGTGTGGGGAGCTAGGGACATGCTAAATGACAGGACTTTGAAGTGGTATGCAGTCCCCTCAGGTGAATTAAAAAAATATCCAGTGGTGAGGGGATATTTGTACATGGAAGTAATGTTTTTCAGATCGATCAACATGAACCAGTCTAACGATGGACAAAATCTGTCTCTGAGAAACCATCTTGAACTGAGACTTCCTGAGTGTCCGATTCAAGTGTCTCAAGTCCAGTATAGGCCGCAGCCCATCACCCCTCTTGGCGACCAGAAAATAGTGGCTGTAGAAGCCTTTCTGTGGGTTGCAGACCATCATGTTCTCTATTGCATCTTTGGCAAGGAGACATTGTACTTCTGACCACAATTTTTTGCAAACCGCACCATGGCGATGGAGAAAATGGTGCTCTTTAAGCCAGGTCTCTGGTGCAGATAGCTTTGCACAACTGTGTACAGTACCCAGCTTGAGGCTTTATTCCCCACTTTATCATTCTCGGACCATCAGGAGCTAGGAATTTTCTTTTCCATAGAGACGAAGGCTGCAGTGCACAATCTTGCGTTTAGCCCATGGATGCTGGGGCCCACAGTTTCCCCCTACTGGGGGAGAGGTGAAGCGGCAGTGGCACTCTGCTTTTTCTAGATGCTGCCCAGAGTAAGTGTGTGAGTGAACCGGCTGTGCTACAAAGCCACCTTGCCTAGGTAATATGTGCTTGCAGGCCAACGATTTCTGACTGGAATGTCTTGGTGAAAGCACTCATGGCATCACCAGAGAGTCCCTGCAGCGACACCGATGCGTCGAGAAGAACGTCTTTGTCCTTGTCATAAAGCTCTTACAAATTATCCAGATATGATGTTCAATGGACACCAAGTTATGCTTTTTGAAGGACACAGGGTCCAGGCCGCTTTCATCAATGTTCCTTAATAGATCACCTTGGTAGGCCTGCAAGACATTTATATTTATGCATTTTATACAAAGCAACTTACAGTGCACTTATTACAGGGACAATCCCCCAGGAGCAACCTGGAGTTAAGTGCCTTGCTCAAGGACACAATGTTGGTGGCTGTGGGGATCGAACCAGCGACCTCCTGATTACAAGTTATGTGCTTTAGCCCACCACACCACCAAGTCCACCATAATTTGCTGGGCTGAACAAGCCTGGCCAGCCAAAGCCTTACCCACTTGTGTGGACGTGAGCCTACACATCTTGGATGGATGCAATGTCTTATATTTCCATGCTAGTGTAGAAGAGGAGGGGCACTAGTGGGCTGCGACTGCCTCTTCAACTAGTAGAAGCTCAGCATAGCCTCTTGATTTGAGCATGGCGTAATCGAGCAATGCAAAGGTCGCTGCATCGGAGACATGTGTTCTCGCTGAGAATGGAGCATGCTATGTCTTGACCATCTGGTGTTGCAGTTTGGAAAATATGAGCACCAGACAGTGGGACTCGGAGTCGCACCGATTCAGTAAGAACTGCTCATCAAGTCGAGAATGCTCCGGTGCATCAAGCATGGGCCATTCATGCAAAGTTTCTCAATTTCCTGGGCGAGAACCTCCATCAATTCTAGAAGGGGGAAATAACAGCTCATTGGCTGAATGTGACCAGGTCTCCCCATCAGAGACTTCACATGTGTCAAAATGGCGCCGAGGCAGGGCGCCGTAGCAAGAGCTCTTCTAGGTGTTGTCTGTTTTATGTTTGGTTTTTGTCTTTGATGCACTTGCCACTTTAAGCTATGGCCGCGAGACACTTCTGAGGATTCGTGAGGAAGTTTGTGGATTATCATCTGTCAATACTGGTCTGAGGTCTGCTGATTTCGATGTGTGCCCCATGCGAGGCCAGGAGTCGGGTCGCGGAGGTCGAGAGCAGAGCGAAGGGACGGGGCGGCGGTATCGTGTCACACGCCGTACATCTGAGCCCCTGAGCGAGGACGCTACAGGCTACCAGCGGCAGAAGCGCAGACACCGAGGGAAGCGAGGGGGGGTTGCTTGTGAAGTTGCGCAGCCGCCAGTCAAGGACCCCGCTGCTGTCCATCTACCTAGCGAATGTCCAGTCATTGCCGAACAAGACGGAAGACCTGCTGAGCCGCATTAAGACTCAGCGCGAGGCCCGGGACTGCTCCGTGTTTTGTCTGACAGAGACGTGGCTACACAGCGGCGTGCTGGATTCTTCTTTCGAGCCGCCGGGTTTCTTTGTCCACCGCTCGGACAGGGTGAAGGAGCGCACTGGGAAGTCGAAGGGTGGAGGTGTGTGTTTTTTAATTAACGAACTTTGGTGCACGGATTGTGTCATCGTGAACCAAACTTGCAATGCTAACTAGGAATGTCTTATTTTGAAATGCCGCCCCTTTTATCTCCCACAGGAGTTTTCGGTAATGTTCCTGTGCGGTGTTTACATACATCCGCGGGCGGACATTTCTGTTGCCTTGAGGGAATTAAGTGACATTGTACACAAATTTGAGAACTCCCATGTTAATGCTGTGGTTATAGTAGCTGGTGATTTTAATAAGAGTAATTTTAAAACTGCTTTTCCCAACTACTATCAGCATGTTAAACATCCAACTAGGGGAGCACATATCCTGGATCACTGCTACAGTAATGTAAAATCTGCTTATCAATCTAGTCTCAGACCAGCCTTTGGAAAATCAGATCACTCCTCTGTGTTACTTCTTCCTACATGCATACAGAGGAGTAAACAATTAAAACCTTCGTCATGTATTGTTCAGTGCTGGACGAAGGAGAGTGAAGTGAAACTACAAGGATGTTTCGATGCTACTGATTGGTCTGTGTTCCATTCAGACAATTTGGATGAGTATTGTGATGCAGTGACTGGGTACATTGACTTTTGCATTGATTGCTGTGTTCCAAAAAAGGTAACAAAATGGTATGCTAGTCAGAATCCGTGGTACAATGGTGATGTGAATAGGAAAATACAACAGCGGGCCGTGGCTTTTAAATCTGGTAATGCTGCTGCTTATAAACTGTCCAGATATTCTTTGGAGCGGTCAATTAAAGCTGCTGAACGAGCCTATGGAGCTAAGATAGAGGGACATTTCATAGAGGCGGACCCGCGACGTATGTGGCAAGGGTTAAATTCTATCACCGCTTGGAAACCTAAAGGAGGATCCATTACTAATGTTGATCCATCCTTGCCAAACGAACTAAATGAGTTTTATTGTCGTTTTGAAACTGGAAATGTTGAACCTGTTGTTTTTCCTGCTTGTAATGAGCAGAGTTTTACTATCATTCAGGAGGACGTTCAGAGGATCTTGTCCAGGACGAAGGTTAGGAAGGCACCTGGACCGGACTGTATTCCTCCTCGTGTCCTTAAACTGTGCTCTGAGCAACTTAGTCCTGTTCTGACTGATCTTTTTAACATGTCACTTGTGAGGTGCACTGTTCCAGTTAGCTTTAAAAGATCAATTATAATTCCAGTGCCCAAGAAGACACCTGTGACAAGTCTGAATGACTATCGGCCAGTGGCCCTCACATCTGTTCTAATGAACTTTTGAGCGGTTGGTGTTGGATTTTATCAAAGATCAAATCCCTGTGTCTGTGGACCCACTACAATTTGCATATAGGAAAAACAGAAGTGTCGAGGACGCCATTTCCCTTGCTTTGAACTCTGTCTACAAGCATCTAGATGTACATAAATCATACGCTAGAATGCTATTTATAGACTACAGTTCGGCTTTTAATTCAATGGTCCCAACAAAGCTCTCTCACAAATTGCAATGTCTTGGACTCAATGATGCCATTTGTAAATGGATTTTTAATTTCCTCACTTGTCGACCACAAAGGGTCAAAATCAATGGTTGTAGATGAGCTGTATGTTAGCACTGGTTCACCGCAGGGGTGTATCTTGAGCCCCCTATTGTTCACATTGTATACTCATGACCTTGAAGCATCAAATGCTAATAATGTGATAATCAAATATTCCGATGATACAACTATCATTGGGCTGATTAGTCGAAACGATGAATCTCATTATCGTGAGGAGGTGGAGAATGTTGTTCAATGGAGTATGGAAAACAACTTGCTTTTGAACACTTCAAAAACGTGTGAACTTGTTATTGATTTTTGTCACAATAGGAATCGGGTGCCTATTACTATCCATGATTCCGATGTGCAGATTATTGAGAAATGTAAATTTTTGGGTGTGACTCTTTCTCATGATTTGAACTGGAGCTCTAATACGACTAACATTGCTAAGAAAGCGAGACAGTGCCTCTTCTTTTTACGTAGGCTTCGGGAGTTTACTCAAAATACTACGATTCTTTTGAACTTTTATTATTGTGTAATTGAGAGTGTCCTAACCAGTTGTATTACTGTATGGTTTGGTAATCTCACCTTGAAAGAGAAGGCTTTGAACAAAGTGGTTCGCTCCGCCAGCAGGACCATTGGCTGTACTTTGCCGCTCCTGGAGGTTACATATAAAGCTAGACTTTTGAATCGGGCTTTAAAACTTGTTAATGATGCTTCAGGCCATCCTGCAGGGGCCTTCTTTAAGATTCTGTCAAATGTTCTACTAATCGCCATTTTAAACAGCTGTGATCACTTTAAACAAAGCACTTTGAATTAGGCACTTTAAATTATGTATGGATTTTATTGTACAGTGTTTTATTATTGAGTTTTTATGTGGCACTTGCTTGTCTGTTTACGTTATGTCCTTTTATGTGTTGACATTGCACTTTGAGCTTCTTGCACATTCTTTTCCAATGTGGTTTTACACTGCAAATGGCTAATAAAGTGAATCTGAATCTGAGACTTTAAGCAATAAAGCATCTTCATCAACATCGGCAAACATGAACTGCAGATTGCCATTGGTATACTGAACGTGCAAAGCCACTTTATATCAAGTAGAGAATGCATGCAAGGCCTGAGTTGGTGAGAATTGATCCTCATAATCTATTCGCTCTACATCCCATCCTCGCTCACCACCCTTGTACGGTCTAGAGATAATTCAGGCATTTTATTGCACCAGACCGATGTAATGCCGACCTGGACTACTCTGGTTCACACTGTTGACAGTGGAAACTCTCCTATTAAAAAGAGATGTAAAGATTCATTCACTCGAGCCGAGCGGGGCAATGCATTTTAGCTGCTGTGGAACTGGCTCTGAGCAAACGGTTGTTACTGCTGCTAAGGCGGCGATTAGATTAAGTATTAATGGTGCAAATTTCCGACATGAAATGAGAGCTTGAAAATATGAACAAAGATGTCACCTCCTTGATCAGTCAAACCGAACAAATAGAAAAGGCAGTTCATGCACTTAAGTCTAGGCACGATTCCATCCAGACCACTGTGTGGGACGACAAAGAAAAGATCAGGGTGATGAAGTTGAAAATGGATGATATCACTTCGAAATTAGCTGACATGGAAGATAGAAGCAGGAGCTCTAACATCCAGTTAGTTGGGGAAGCTGACTGATTCCTGCAAACTAGGGAACCTGAGCACTGAAATGAATACCCTTTGATTCACCAGCTGGACCTCTGAGAATCAGAAACATAGGGAGTAGTACGGACTGAAATAGTTTAGTATTATCCTTAAAAGATGGACAGTATTTGTGGAGGTAGGATGGCCTACATGTCTCACCTTTTTATGTTATGGAATGATGCTTTATTTGGGCATATTGTACCTTCATGACACTGTAATGGTACGCCAGGGACTGATGTGCATATTATTTGAGGTTTACGTGCCACGACCTACAATAGCAACATTTGGTGAGTGAGGCAGACACACCACCACATGCCAGTCATGGCTCTAACAAACTGTCCTTGTACACATGCCAGAAGGTTGACACAATGTTTGCGGCTTGTACAGTCTCTGAATATATGTAGCCATAACTGTATAAAAATTGTTTCTATCTTTTTATTTATGTATCTTGTTCATGGCAGTTCCTAATCTTTCTAATCGTACCCTCAATGCTTCTCTAGCCCGGATTTTGTTTATCGTAGTTCAATGGACCACACTGTTGTACACCACTGTTTATACTCAATATGACCAGTCTTAACATTATGAGTTGGAATGTGCATGCGCTGAATTCTCTGAAGCAGACACCAGAGAATTTTTGCATTGTAAAACGTTATCCATAGCTCTCCTTCATGAAATGCAGTTGAGGACGTCCACCACTTCCAGTATAAATATTAGAAATGATTTGCATTCTCATGGGCTCTAGTGAATCCAAAGGTGTGTTCATTTTACAAAAATTATTTTCTGCTTTTCTGTTATCAAGACATGCGGTGACACTGCCGGTCACTTCATGTACACAGTAGTCAGGTTAAATTGTGTTAATCTCCAGCTTGCATCTATTAATGATTACCACGATCACTTTTATATGTTGTCGTTTTTTTTGATAATCTGTTTTTAGATAGTTATTGCTCCAGACACTAACATGAACAGATATTGGTTGTCCTCGGTTTACAATATAGCTTGCCTATAACACGTATGGCACGAAAGGTACTGTGAATTGCTGGAGCAGCATAATTAAAACTTTGAAGAAACTGCCTTAACTTAGTTATGTGTAATTTTTGTGTGCATGTATGTATATACATACAGATGTATATGTGTATGAGCGCAGTAAGTACGACTAATGCGTACATGTAGACAAGAATGTATGCCTAAGTTTATAGATGTATATAGAGTACATTTTTGTAAACATGTAGTTGATTTAAAAAAAAGAAAGAAAAGCAAGCTGAGAGCGAAGCGACCATATTTCATTCGCTCACAGTGAACATTGACAGTCTCACTGAAACCGCTTTAACATTAGCTTCTCCTAGGCAGAAAAAGCAGCACTCGTCAGAGAGTGGGATATCTCACATGGGGTAAACATTTGTTAAACACCATCTTTACAAAGATGTTGTTAAGCAAAAGGAACACACAGAAAATGGAAGTGTTCAAAGGATATGCTGTTAGGCAAAATGTTAAGATTTTCAATCTTCAAATTGTTTGACAACTTTAAGAAGCCTGTATACTTTAAAGTATAGTTCATTTATCTAGTTTTTTTTTCTTTTTTTTTTTTCTCAGTAATTCAACTCTTCGCAGAAAATTCAGTATATAGTTCAGAGTATATTGTAATTACTGGCTGTTAGATTCAGTAATGCAATTTTGATTCATTAATTTAAAACAATATAATAAATTGTGTCTGTGTAAGTGTTTACAAAAAAAGTTTTCAATAGATCTTAAAAATACATCATAATATGCAGTAACGCTTCAAATTTGCCCTGATTAACTGGAATTTGAATCCAGGATGCTATGTTAATTTGGTACTAGAAAATCACTTGCCATTATATTAAACTCTACTGAAAGCTATTTGGCTTGTTAAAGGAAGCTTAACATTGTCATTGTGTTTGTTTTTTAGTTGCCACAATATGCAATAGACTGGCATGTCTTAAGGTCAGTATTAGGTAAAAAATGGCAAAAAATAAACCTCTTTCTCTAGAAACTTGTCAGTCAATCATTAAGGAATGAAGGTTATAAAATGCTTGAATTTGGCAAAAAAAAAAAATATATAAAAAAATGAAGATTTCATACAAAGGTGTACACTACAGTCTTCAAAGGACAACTGGCTCTAACAAGGACAGAAATAGATGTGGAAGACCAGATGTACAACTAAACAAGAGGATAAGTACATCAGAGTCTCTAGTTTGAGAAACAGATGTCTCATATGTCCTCAGCTGACAGCTTCATTGAATTCTACCCGCTCAACACCAGTTTCATGTACAACAGTAAAGAGGAGACTCAGGGGTGCAGGCTTTATGGGACAAATTGCAAAGAAAAAGCCACTTTTGAAACAGAAAATCAAAAAGAAAAGGTTAGAGTGGGTAAAGAAACAGACATTGAACAACAGATAATTGGAAAAGAGTGTTTTGGATCTTAACCCTATTGAGATTTTGTGGGATCAGCTAGACTGTAAGGTGTGTGTGTGTGTATGTGTGTGTGATGTGAGAAGTGCCCGACAAGACAGCCACAGGAAGCATGGAGTGAAATGTCACCTGAGTATCAGGACAAACTGACAGCTAGAGTGCCAAGGATCTTCAAAGCTGTCATTGCTGCACATGGAGGCCTTTTTGATGATAAGTAGTTTTAAGAAGTGTGGAAATGGACCAGTTGTGCTTGGGCCCGTCATCGCTGCTTGCACCTATATTTATAATTATTTTATTTTTTTAAGGTTTTCTGTACTTTTGGGGTAGTTAACATGTGTGAAAATAGTGTCGTCAGCCGTTATGGCTGGGCAAAGTTGCTCTGTAGCACCCCTTGAAAATGGGCATGTAAGGGTGGCTCTGTAGCACCCCCATTTTCACCTACAGTCACCAAAATTGGTGCATATATAGTTCTCATCAAGCTGGACAACTTTCATACTCGCATTCATTAGTAACTTGTAAATACTGCAACTAGGGGATTCATGTGAGTAGCACCCAAATTTGTGCAACATCATGCCAAAACATTGTAGATGCTAAATTAAGAACATGTTTTTGATATTTCGATATTTTTTTTTTTTTTTTTTTGCCATGGTGAAGCAATACATTTATGGTGAAAATGGAAAACAGGAAGTGCCTTATATCTTCTGTGTGCATTGTGTAATTTTGGTGAAAATTCAGCTGTATGCTTGGTAATGAGGGCTGACCATATTGATTCTGATATTTGGGTGTTTTTGAGGCACTTGGCAAGGTTAAAATGTCATAAATTTTGCACGCACATCAGAGAATACTCCTCCTAGGGATTTCATGTTACAGGTGCCAAATGTGGATACATTATGCCAAGACATTGAAGATGAAAATTGTGAACAGATTTTTGATATATCAAATGGTGTTTCCATGGCAACGTGATAAATTAATGTATTAAAAAAATGAGAAAAAGGAAGTGTCTCATGTAAGATATTTGGTACTGATGAATTTAGATGGGAACAGTTAAAGTGAATTTAAGGGAATTTAGGTTCTAGAAATATGTGAGCTATGAACTAAATTAAACTGTCCTTATACTACATTATTAGGTAATGCAATGTATAATGGAATTAATCATGTTTAACAACCATAATACATTTAGATAAATGACAAATAACTAGATTGTTTTTCTGAATAAAATTCTCCACCATTAAAATCGTAATACGTCTCGTTGTATCCGCTCACAATTTCTACAGTAAGGAAATAGCTTTAATAAGTGAATTATGATTAATTCACTTATTGGAGTAATATTATTCTCATGGCTTATTGAAAATAATATCACACGTACTTGGGTACAGCTTTGAAGCTAAATCTTTTAGAAACAGGGATGAGATTATTTATCAAAATATACCACAATCAAATCATCTTTGAATACAGACAAACTTTATTGCTATTCTAAACATAAAATCTAATCTAACACATAATACATGAGACAGGTTGGTGAGAAGAGTGACAGAATGTAAAATAAATGATCGCTACAGTGAAAATGAACTTTATGGAGTCTGTTGACAAAGCTTTATGAACCACTTAAACTTATTTGAGTCTACATTGATTTGCTATTGGATAACTAATACACCAGCACTTTGAGCACAATATTAGAGATGTACTTGCATGTCATGGTGTTTCCTTGTGTTCTTTGTGTTGCTTGGTTCTTGGCTCTTGGTCAAAAGTTTGTTCTGTCAATGTTTTGGACCTCTGTAAGATCGGATAGTTATTGTCTGTATGAATGATGAGGTTGGTTTTGAAACAAGGCCTTCTCATGGAGGATCCGTGACTCCCATTGGGTGTGTGAACCATAGAGAGTGAGAGGCTTCCTCGGAACTTTGAGTCATGAGCTTCCTTGGACCTCACATGGGATGGATCTGGTTCCAAAGAAGTCCAGAGAAGACCACGAGGGAAGAATCAGAGCGAAGTCTGAAGAGCCGAAGAAGAAGAGAAGACAGAGAGAGGAAGGAGAGCATGTTCTTCCTGTAACCAAGCAAGTGATACCAACCAATTATACATGTAGGTAACAAAACATGAAAATCTCTGGTTACAAATCATACTGGTTAATTCCTTGGTTATACAACATGGATAAAACTTCACACACATTTTAAAGAGGTACATCAGGCTATAATTAATTTGCCATTTATACAAGTTACCACAGTTCAAAGCAATTGTCAGAATTATCTAGCAAAGTTAGATAGCCTGTGGGTCCATGCGGTCTTGTATATTTTATAGGATTGATTCAGCAAAGTACTGTGACTTTATGTAAGATGTTTCTGGACTAAGGAATGTCCTTTTTAAGATGTTGTTTGCTGAACAATGATCACGATGTCACATGATCTGATGAGTCTAAGTGTAGCAAACTGGTTTATATCAGAGGACCGGATCTTGTGTGTCACGAGTCTGCTTTGACCTTTTGAAATTAGGGCCTCTTTGCAGAGAAGTTTTCAAGTCATATGGTATCTAGACAAGTCTTTGTTAGTTTTATTGGCCAGATGTGAGACTCACCGAAGTCTTTCAATTTATAACATTGTGGAATTCAAAGATTAAAATTGGGTAAATCCTAGATTCAAATCATACGGCTGCAATTCTTCTACATGTATAATACTAAACTCATATATATTTTCTGCGTGCATAGTGTAATTTACATCAAAATTGAGCCAAATATTAGACCTTGTGGGCTGATCACATTGATGTGGCTATTGTGGGTAACGGTCGTAGTGCCACAACCTGGCAGAAGAAAGTGTGGCACTTTTAACATATTTTGAAATATCCCTCTTAAGTTTACCTGAATTGCTTCAAATTTCTTTTGAATAATGTTAAGACAGATTTAAAAGTCTAAAGTGATTCTTGATATCTTAAATACTGTTGCCATGGCAATGCATTAAATGTCATGATTCCTTTTTATGTATATTCACATTTTTGAGGTACTTTGCATACTTGAATTTTCATGATATTTTGCACACACATCAGAGTTGTCGGCCATTAGGCCTAGGCAAAAGTTAACACATGGGCGTGGCTGGGGAGCTCTGTAGAGGCACCTTTTGACAAAAGTGGTGAGGTCAGTTTCTTCTTTAGCCACCAAACTTGCTGCATATATTGTTCTCATCAAGCCGGACAACTTAGCTAATAACCTAACTTGGCTAATGACTGGACAGTCGGCTATTTTGGATTGAATGTGCATTTTAACATTCATGCGGCTATTGTGGATCATGGGCATAGCGTCACCAACTGGCAGCAGGACATAAGGCAATTTTAACAGATTTTGAAATAGCCCTCTTGTGTTTTTGCAAATTGCTTAAAAATTCTTTAGAATAATGTCAAGACACTGCTGATGTAAAATTGTAAAGGGATTGCAAGGGAAAGGGTCCATTGCAATTTAATGTACAAGTGAAAAAGTTTTTAAGGTGATATAAAAATCTATAGAAGTCTAAATTTATTGCAATAAAAATATACTGCACAAATGTTTTATTTTTTATATTAATAAAATATAATACAAATATTAACTGAAATGTAAAAATACTAGAAAGTCAAAGCCACATGTCTATCCCAGTGGCAATGAACTTAAAACAGACACAGTACCAGAAATGTCCAATAGACGGCAGCCGAGCTCCATTGTTGAATGTTTCCCAAAATACCACTTCTCAGTCCCTTCCAGGATTTTGCATGTCTTGTATAGAAGGGATCCCTCTTTCGTACATTATGTATATGAAGTATGTGTATTTATGTTCTTCAGTTAACTCATTTCATGTGTTAAACATCTCCAGTTCTTGAGTTGAAGTTTCTATTTCATCTAAACAAAACAGTGTATGTTTTAATTGCCGATCCGGCGCTGGAATGAAGATATTTTGAATTTTAAGTTAAATATAAAATGGTCAATAAATGTGTTTGTGTTTCTGCTACTCTCGTCTTCCCGCATCCTTTATTGCAGTTTATTTTTAAAGTGTAACACCCATCCACTGACATACAGATGCAATCTTGGTTTATTACAGTAACACTATATATTTGGGTGAATTAGAAACCAGAACCTACATGCAAAAATAGATGCAAAAAGTAACCATTAGACCAATCAGTCATGTTTTTGATTAAATTGCTGATATATTGTACAGATTTGGAAAGGCGCACACACCTGTCTATATAAGGTCCCACAGTTAACAGTGCATGTCAGAGCACAAACCAAGCCATGAAGTCCAAGGAATTGTCTGTAGACCTCCGAGTCAGGATTGTATCGAGGCACAGATATGGGGAAGGGTACAGAAACATTTCTGCAGCATTGAAGGTCCCAATGAGCACAATGGCCTCCATCATCTGTAAATGGAAGCTGGCCGCCTGGCCAAACTAAGTGATCAGGGGAGAAGGGTCTTCGTCAGGGAGGTGACAAAGAACCTGATGGTCACTCTGACAGAGCTCCAGCGTTTCTCTGTGGAGAGAGGAGAACCTTCCAGAAGAACAACCATCTCTGCTGCACTCCACCAATCAGGCCTGTATGGTAGAGTGGCCAGACGGAAGCCACTCCTCAGTAAATGGAAACCAGGCACCGCTCATCACCTGGCCAATACCATCATGGTGGTAGCAGCATCATGCTGTGGGGATTTCTTTCAGCGGCAGGAACTGGGAGACTAATCAGGATTGAGGGAAAGATGAATGCAGCAATGTACAGAGACATCCTTGATGAAAACATGCTCTAGAGCACTCTGGATTGGCTACGGGACAACTCTGTGAATGTCCTTGAGTGGCCCAGCCAGAGCCAGTGTTTCCTTTCAAATAGTTATTCCAGCTGTTCCAAAGTTGATAGGCCTTCAGGATTTGATTAGCAGAATAACATTGGATATGCATGCACTCTCCATCCATGGGTACACTTAAAAAATAAAACAATTTGACCTGCATAATGTAATGCTATGGCTCAGGTAGTAGAGCGGGCCGGCTACTAATCACAGGGTTGGCGGTTCGATTCTTGGCCCACACGACTCCACATGCCGAAGTGTCCTTGGGAAAGACACTGAACCCCAAGTAGCCCCCAATGGCAGGCTAGTGCATTGCATGTCAGCTCTGCTGCTGTTGGTGTATGAGTGTGTCAAGTCAATTTTATTTGTACAGCACCTTTCACAACACACATCGTTTCAAAGCGGCTTTACAGAAGATCAGGTGTTAACAGATGATAAAACTGTAATGTCTATAATGTTGATGAATCATCATTGTGTAATTAGATAAAATGCGATTGTAATCATTTTTAAAAATAAGTAATTAAATAATAATTGTTTTAATAACCCCAGTGAGCAAGCTGAAGGAACACAAATCTCCATAATATGTTGATAAATGGAGAAAAATAACCTTGGGAGAAACCAGACTGTGGTGGCCAGTTCCCCTCTGGCTAACATCATGAATATAATGCCAATATTACTTATGTATAAAGTCATGGTTTAAAATTATTTAAGTAAGTGTTAAGGGTGTCAATTGTCCTTGTTAATTGGCTGATGAAGGCTTTTGTTAGCAATTGTTAGTCTATGTATTCCATTTCAAGATCGTAGGCCAGCAATAGACTGAGGTGATGCAGGCAGAGATCAGGGATGTGAAAATCAGTTCAACCTGTCTGGTAATTTTGGTGTGGTCCATCCTAAATCCAAGGATAAGACAATGGCATATGATGAACTGATGCCAACTCCAGCCATAAGATACCCATGTCTTATGGCTGGAGTTGGCATCAGTTCATCCTCTGAAGTCCATCATAATAGACTGAAGTGATGTTTGGCTGGCACCGGCTGCATTTAGTCATCATCATTCAGTGACACGTAGCAGTGGAGTCCAACACGAAGCAGGAATGGTGCTGGATCCAGCCGGTTCTGGTGGCGTCAGGATAGGAGTCCCGAGGTTGAGACAGGTAAACAAATAAAATAATATAAGCATAGATGCCATTCAATTTATTGCAGAGATATAAATCATGATCAATATTTCTGGTTCCGCCAGACTAAACTAAAGCAGCCTAATTGTGTGTTGATGGATAAATGAGGTGTATGTCTGGCTAAATAGATGAGTCTTTAGTCTAGACATAAACTGAGGGAGTGTGTCTGCATCTCAAACAGTGTTAGGGAGACTATTCTATAGTTTAAAAGCCAAATGTGAAAAGATCTACCTCCTTTCGTGGATTTTGATATTCTAGGAACTATTAACAGGCCAGAATTTTGCGATCATAATAAACGTGATGGAATATAGCGTGGTAGAAGGTCACTTAAGTACTGTGGAGCTAGACCATACAATGCTTTGTACGTAGTTAACAGAATTTTAAAATTAATACGGAATTTAACAGGTAGCCAATGTAATGAAGAAAAAATGGGGCTAATATGATTATATTTCTTGGTTCTCGTTAGCACTCTGGCTGCTGCATTTTGAACCAATTAAATTTATTTATTGATCTTGCTGGACATCCTCCCAGTAATGCATTACAATAATCTAGTCTTGAGGTCATGAACGCATAAATTATTTTTTCGGCATCAGCAACAGAGAGCATGTGCCTTAATTTAGCAATATTTCTTAGGTGGAAGAATGCTGTTTTACAAACATTGGTAATTTGATTTTCAAAGGACAGATTGGTATCAAATATAACACCCAAGTTATTCACTGTTGAAGATGATGTAATAGTACATCCATCAAGAGACAAATTATATTGTAGTGGCTTATTTTTTGAGTTTATTGGTCCAATAATTAGTACCTTTGTTTTGTCAGAATTGAGTAGAAGAAAATTTCTGGCCATCCAATCTTTTATTTCATTGATACACTCTGCTAATTTCAAGAATTGTGAAATCTCATCAGGTTTATAAGAAATATAAAGTTGTGTATTGTCAGCATAGCAGTGGAAACCTATTCCATGACTCCTGATAATATCTCCCAGGGGAAGCATATACAAGGAGAAAAGCAGAGGCCCTAAAACTGATCCCTGTGACACATATTTTACTTTTGTTTGGTTTGACAATTCCTCATTTACATAGACAAAGTGGTAGCGGTCTGCTAAATATGACCTAAACATGCTAATGCAACTCCACAAATGCCAACATAATTCTCTAGCCTATTCAAGAGAATGTCGTGCTCTATCGTGTCAAATGCAGCACTAAGATCTAAAAGCACTAGAAGAGAAATGCAGCCGCGATCGATCAGATGATAAGAGCAAGTCATTTATAACTCTCATAAGTGCAGTCTCTGTACTCTGATGAGGCCTAAATCCTGACTGAAATTCTTTGTATATACTATTTCTCTGTAGAAATGAACATATTTGGGAGGATACTACCTTTTCTAGTATTTTTGACATGGGAGATTTGAAATCAGTCTATAATTAGCCAGTTCTCCAGGATCAAGTTTTGGCGTCTTAAGCAGTTTGATAACTGCCATTTTAAAGTTTCTTGGAACATGTCCTAAGCATAGTGAGGAGTTAATAATATTAAGAAGAGGTTCTGAAATTACAGGAGATACCTCTTTTAAGAGCTTAGTTTGTATAGGATCTAACAAGCATGTTGTGGCTTTAAATGTTTCGATAAGTTTTTTTAGCTCTTCATGACCTATGACAGAGAAGGATTGAAGTTGCAAGTGAGGAAAATGAGGAAATTTATTAGACACTGTTTTCTGAGGTGCTATGACAGATGATTGCATAATTCCAATTTTATTTCTGATTATTACAATTTTTCCAGTAAACAAATTCATGAAGTCATTACTCTTATGCTGCAACGTAATATCTGGTTCTGTTTAGGCTTTATCCTTAACCAATTTAGCCACAGTACTGAATAAACATCTAGGATTGTTGTTTCTATGAGTTTATTAAAATATGCTGACCTGGCAGCTTTTAGTGCCTGTCTGTAGCTATGGACACTATCCTTCCATGCACAACTAAATACTTCTAATTTTGTACTTTTCTAATTTTGTATTTCTATAACTCCATATGACAGAATTAAATCTAGCGTATGATTATGGCGATGAGTTGGTCCTTTTACATTTTGTCTGACTCCAAGAGAGTTAATAAATGCTTATTCTAATGTATCATTTTCATTATCTATGTGAATGTTGAAGTCCCCAACAATTAAAGCTCTATCTACAGTAACTACAAGAGCTGATAAAAAATGTGCAAATTCACCAAGGAAATCAGAATAAGGCCCGGGTGATCTATACATTGTAGCAAGGAAAAAAGATGACAGAGATTTTTTTTAATTTATATCTGACGGTGTCACATTAAGCATTATTAGTGCAACACCACCTCCTCAATCCCTCAGATGAGGCTAGGTAGATTCATTTAAACTAATATATTCATCCGGATAAAGCCAGGTTTCAGTCAAACAGAGCACATCCAATCTATGATCTGTAATGATTTAATTAACAATTAGTGCTTTGGTAGAAAGATAACTAATGTTTAGTAGCCCTATGTTTATATGTGTATTTTTTAATTTTTTGTTTTGTTCAAGTTTGACCTTAATCAAATTTTTTTCTAAATGATTTAGTGAGGGTATTGTGTTTGGTAGTTCGGGGAACAGACACAGTCTCTATGAGATATCTAGGTGATACTGTCTCTATGTGTTGTAGTTTATGTGACCTGTGTGACAGCTAGCAGATGTTCAGATTAACCAGTTTGTCTCCTTTCTGACCTGGGCCCCAGTTAGTCAAATACTATCATTGTTAAGACTATGAGCCAAATTACTAGAGAGGAGAGCGGCACCTTCCCTGGAGGGATGGAGTCTGTCTCTCTTTAGCAGGTCTACCCCAAAAACTCTTCCATTTGTCTATAAATCCTCTTTTATTCTTCAGACACCACTCAGACATCCAGCCATTCAGTGACACTAATCTAGTATGTGTGTGAATGGGTAATTGGGGCACAGTGTAAAGTGCTTTGGTAACCTCTAAGGTTAAAAAAAAAAAAAAAAGCTATGTAAGTGCAGACCATTTGCCAAGCTGAAAGTAAATGTTTTTACTGATATAAAAAGGTAACTTATGTAGATATATGCAATATACTGTATATGTTAATATGACAAAAATGGCAATTTTCATTTATGAAACATGTTTTATAAACATTTGTGGAATATAAATGTGTACATAAATGCTCAAATATATGAACTCTAATTTAATTTGTTCATATATGGCCATATACCAGATTAAAATATCAGACAATGTAATAATTTGCACAGGCCTAATTATTGAATCCTCATTTGTGTTTTTAATTTACAGAATTATTGTATGTCTATTTTAACCTTAGATCAATTTTTTTTTTTGCATTACCTAACTGCACCGTCATTTGATGACCACACTTTCGTTGTGGCAACATAACTGATTACGTTGTGATAACCGGAAATGTGAAATTCCTAGATTCATAGCCACAATGTAACTTTGGAACTGTGCCAGTCCATCTCAACGAGTTTGCGGCAATGTCGAGGAACAATTGTTATTTGTTAGTTACCAGTTGGTAATTTTTGTTTTTAATGATTATTCTATGGGCAGACATACTATAGATAGATAGATAGATAGACTGATTCACAATTATATTATGTATAAATGTATTTTAACAAATTAGCATAACATATATACATAAATGGCGGCACGGTGGTGCAGCGGTTAGCACTGTCGCCTCACAGCAAGAAGGTTGTGGGTTCAAACCCTGGTTGCCTTGGCCTTTCTGTGTGGAGTTTGCATGTTCTCCCCGTGTCTGCGTGGGTTCTCTCCGGGTGTTCCGGCTTCCTCCCACCATCCAAAGACATGCAGGCTAGGTTAATCGATGTCTCCAAAAAAAATTGCCCTAGGTGTGAATGTGAGTGTGAATGGTTGTTTGTCTATGTGTGGCCCTGCGATGGACTGGCGACCTGTCCAGGGTGTACCCCGCCTTTCGCCCAATGTTAGCTGGGATAGGCTCCAGCCCCCCCGCGACCCTGTACACAGGATAAGCGGTTGTCGATGGATGGATATATACTTAAAAGTTTATCCTGTTTAATAAACGTTAAAAAACATTTGGCATAATGTTAGCAGACATTTCTGGTGATTAATGCTGCCAAATAATGCAAAAAATATTAACATAACTTCAAATAGAAGATATTAATGTTACATAACCAATCTGATGTGGTTGTCGGATCATAAGCAGGGAACATGAAATATAAGTACTATCTCACGCATGTTTTAAAAATGCACTCATTTAACATTTTAAAATATGTTTTCACTGTAATGTTCTAATTGCAATAAAGACTGCATGAAAAGCTTTTTAAGTTTTAATTTGAGTCCAAGTTTGTGAACATTGATTAAGTTTTTGATATAAAACAAAGCATTTGTTTTATAGCCACACTCAAATGGCCCACCTGTTGGCCAGTGAAATTTAACAGGTTTAAAATCGCCATGTGACGGCCTCTGTAGCACCCCCACTTTCACCTACAGTCAGCAAAATTGTTACATATACAGTATATAGTCAGACAGGCTGGGTCATCAGGTTATAATTCTAAAAATTAAAATGATTTGCTCCACCCAGCAGGATTTCAGCTATTTTAATATTTTTAATATTCCAGTCTCAGAGCTTTTACATACTCCTATTGGATTCATGAGACTGTCACCACATTTAGACAACATTATGCCAAGACATTGAAGATGCTAAATTGTGAACAGATTTTGAAGTATCGAATGGTGTTGCCATGGCGAGGCATTAAATCAATGGCAAAAAATGAGAATCAAGAAGCGTCTCATATCTTCTGTGTGCAATGTGTGATTTAGATACAAATTTAGATGTATGTTGGGGCTAATCAACAAAAGATTTGTTCATAGGGTCACCAACTGGCAGCAGGAAGGATGAAACTTTTAACAGACTTTGAAATAACCCTCTTAAGTTTACATTAATTGCTTCAAAATTCTTGATAATAATGTCAAGACACTGCTGTTGTAAATTTCAAAATTTATTTTTTATATCGTAAATACTGTTGCCATGGCAAAGCATTAATTCTTATTATTCCTTTCTTCCTTTATTTGGGTGTTTTTGAGGTACTTGACATGCTTAAAATTTCATGAAATTTTGCACACACATCAAGTCATTGGTCATTAGTTTTTGGAAAAATTTCACAAATGGTTGTGGGGGGGGGGGGCGCTATAACGCCACCTTTGACTAAAATGGTGGGTCCAGTTTCACCTACAGTTACCAAACATAGTACATATGTTGTTCTCATCAATCCTGACAACTTTCGAAATGACAATCATTAGCTCCGCCAAACAGGAAGTTGGCCATTTTGGATTGAGTTCTGATTTTTGGAAGTTGCATGCCCTGAACTTTTAAATACTCCTCCTTGGGGATTGATGTGACTGTCACCAAATATATGCAACATTATTCCAAGACATTAAAGATGCTAAATTGCGAACAGATTTTTTATATATTGAACAGTGGCGAGGAAATAAATTAATGGCAAAAAAAATGGCAACAGGAACAGTCCTATTTTTTCTTTGTATTGTGTGATTTAGATCAAAATTGAGCTGTATGTTTGGAAATGGGGGCTGATCACATGGATATTGGCAGTGTGGGTCATGGTCATAGTGCCACTAACTGGAAACAGGAAGTGTGGCACTTAAAACAGACTTTGAAATAGTCCTCTGACATTTTTCCCATATTGCTTTTAAATTGTTAACAATAATGTCAAGACACAGCTGATGTAAAATTGTGAAATAATTCTTGATATCTTGAAAAGTGTTGTTGTCTTAAAATTTTGAAAACAGCCAAATATTTAATAATGTTTATGACATGAATGTGGCCATGGTCAAAAAGGCCTCCAGCTGTTAACAATAGATGTTCAAGTGTATTCCAAAACTTGCCATAATTACACATTTATTTCATTTGCCACACACATTAAAGTTGTTAACCATTGTCTGAGCAGAAGGTAAGGCATGTTGTCTTAATTGTTTACTCAACCAAATGCATGTCCATCATGCCTTGTTTTCAGAAAGCCACCTGGTGGAAATTGATCCATGGTGCTTGGGCCTGTCATCACAGGCTCTGAAATTTTAAATACTCCTCCTTGAGCAGTGGTACTCAATGATTTTCCTATTTTCCTTAAATTATACATAACAATGATACAATTTAAATTCAATGTGTTTAATGCAGGCCTGAATCATGTCATTGAAAATATCTATTGTTCCCTGGATGGCAGATAGATGGGAGTATAGCGCAGCTGTTGAACAGAACAGCTTAAAATGCAACTGCTCAGCTACAACAACCGTCACGTCAGTTTGCTAATCGCAGTTGAAGTTAGAGTTTGAATCAAGATTCAATGATATCATGGAGTACAAGGAGTTTTTCAACTTTAATGAGAACCCCTTTCATGTGCCAGTGTCATGTTTTACCCCAGTCATTACAGCTTTCTGTCCTGACCATGCTGGAATAGAGTGAGATAGTAGAGCTGCAGGCAAATGACACATTGCAAGGTGAACTAAGATCAGGTGTTACCCATTTCTGGAGCCTTGTGTCAGACACAGAGTATCCACTTCTGAAGCAGTGCATGCAAAAGGTGACACATTTTTTTTGTCAGCACTTATTCTCTGAAGCAACATTTTCAACAATGAATATTGTGAAACAAAAACAGAGTCTGACCAATGCACACCTGGATTGCCTCACATGGATAGCAACAACAGACAATAAATTTAGAATGAATTCAGTCAAGGGGCAGAAGGGACATTTTCACTCGTCCAACCACTGAGGTAACCCTTAATAAGGGTCTTACATGCGATGTTGCCTATTTGATGTGTGTATGTATACATTTATGATGTGCTGTACATCAAATCAATTGCATCAGCTCTATTGCTCTAAATTTACTCTCAATTGATAATATTGGAAGAAAAAGTACATGCTCGTTGTTCTGGCGGCCATACGTATCATCACTTAATTTAGGTGGGCATACACAAAATCCTAAGAAAGATATGTGGGCATATGCCTGCGTATGCCCTCTATTACAATACTGGTGCTGCCCTCTAAATGATTGTCTCAACCCAAAGTGGCCCTGTTTTCCAAAAGCAACTGGGTGGAAATGGACCAGTTGTGCTTGGGCCCATCATCGCTGCTCACAGCTATATTTTTGTTTTGTTTTCTTCAAACATCATATGTATCATACCTGTATTTCATCTCAAGCATTCTATTAACGGACACTTTTGTTGAATTTGTTAACAAGCACACTAACTTTTGAAAAAACTGTATTAGAGGAAAACTGTGTGGTGTGGGACAGTTGTCATTTTTGGGGAAAAATTATAGAAATAATTTACAATAAATATTAAAGTTTTTCTGGTTATTTCATTTCGTTTAGATTGTCATGTTTTTAAACATGTAATAGTTTAT